>BMAO01010878.1:0-20983 GCA_019973975.1 Trichonephila clavata
CTTTAATTTGTTGATAATATGAGTCATTATAAAATATGTAATTTTCTTTCAAAACAAATTGTATAATAATATTATATTTATCATAGTTTATCAATTTATTTAATGAATATTTAATATAAACATTTCTAAGTACTTTAATCATATCCTCTATATCAATAGAGTTGAATAAGTCTTCAAAATCAAAACTATGCAAAGATTTAACACTCTTACCTTGCATATTCTCAACGATATCTTTACTATTCTTTACAATAATGGAGTTTGAGATATTGTCTAGAGTGTGTTGTATAACTTTTTGCAACACCTTGCCTGGTTGTGTAATATAGGTATTAAAACCATTAGTAATAGTTCTGAATTTAATTGGACACTTATGAAATTTTGGTGTTAGAAAAATATAAGGAAAATTGATATTCTTTGTATATAAATCTAGTTTTTTATGAAAAGCTGAAATACGGTTACTGATTTCTCTATTGCTGCTATTAGATTTAATAAACGCATTATTGTTTTGAAACTGTTTGTTAAGTATAAAGTTATAAAACCATTTGCAAATGATTGCATAGTTGCCCTGAACTTTATCTACATATACAATAATGAAATCTTTTTGAAGATTTGAAATTTGGTGTTTTATATCTTTATAAGAAATATTTTTATCAGTTTTATAGTTAAGATTAAGTAACTCACTCAAAACTTTGCATTTAAACTCATTGAATGCTTCGAAAGGAAAGTTGTATTTAATTGCTATTTTTGTAATGAAGTTATTAATATCTTTAGAAATTTGTGCTTTAATAGCTTTATTATTATTAGAACGCATAATTCTAAAGCCAGTACCCTTAACCATTAATTCTCTGAGAGTTTTATCTTTAATAATATTTAAATTACCAGATATGACATGTTTATGATATTCATCAATGAAATCTACATAATTATGACAATTACATACAATATTATTATGTTGCAAATTAATAGAATTGTAGTTAAAGATCGATCTACCAATTTTCTTATTATATTTAAATGCCTTTTTAATGTTAATGTTTTTACTGGGAAAAATTGAATATACTTCTCAAACACTTTAGTAAAGTTTACATGATTATAGGATTTATTCATGAAAAGGATGTTACAGTATTCAGTTGTAGAATTTAAAACATTATCATGTATTGATATATTAAACTTACTGATTAAGAAATTACAAAAATCTTTCATAACATGTAAGGCTTGACATTCTATAAAGTTATCGTAACTAAGTATATAATTAAAAAGTTTGATTTCTTTTTTATTCAAACCAAACATGAAATTTTTAATTTGATTAATGTTATAAACAGTTTCAAAATCACTACAGAATTCATTAATTTTAGCTGTAATATCCTTGGAATCTCTACTTTTTATTTTATTCCTTTTACCTCTTTTTGTTCTCTTGGCTATTTTATTAATATTATTATTATGACAGTTATAAAAAAAATTCTTTGTTATCTTTTTGCTGTATGCATTGCAAAACATTTTTGCCATTATATAATGTGTTCAGTCCATGAGGATATGTTGTATTATAGAAATGAATAAAATGGTTTTCCCACCATAATCTATCTTTTAAAAAGGGAACTATTCTGAGAATGGATATATCAATATTATCAAACCCATGCAGGTGAAAGTGTCTTATTTCAATATTATTGTTATTATATTTATTAGTGTAATGCTTAGTATGAGATCTGTGAAGATTAATTCGAATATTTAAGTGTGTAGAAGTCTGACCAATATATTTATAATTACATTTTTTACAATTCAACATATAGACACAATTAAAAGACTTACAGAATATAAAGTTGGAGTTGGTATCCAACTGTTCATAATTGATCATGGGGCATGTTTTACATCTTTTATCTTTACATTTATTGTAGCAAAAATGAATATTCGGGGTATAATGACAATCAACAATAGAAGAATTATTATTAGAGTTGGTGATATTAAAATATTTATTAACATACTCATGAGTAGTTAAACAAAATTGCTTGTTCTCTTTAGCAACAATATTTTTTGTAGCATAATCAGTATTAAGATAATTATAGTTTTTTACGTAGTTAGAATTCCAGAATGTTCTGGATCTATAGGATTTATTATTATATAGGGGAGTCTTACACTCCGCGTGGTATGTATGTATATATATATGATTATCATCAGTCGAAAAAACTCAAGGGCTTTGGGGGGGGGGTCCGAACCTTCAGGACACCCCCCTTGTGTGTGCCACTGGTCAAATCCATAGATAGTTCAAATGAAATGCCTAAAAAACATACTTGCAAAGGTCAGAATTTATCTACCAAAGACATTAATGATGGAAGGTCAGATGTATTAAGTTCTCAATTGATATCAATGTCAGCATAATTATTACTCTTCGAATTTATGAAAAAGCAAATATTATATAATGGTATGTTTTCCATTTACAATTTTTTTTCATTTACATTTACACGATATTCTGAAAGACAATTTACAGAGTAAGTGGAAGAAAAAGTACTGTAAAATACGTTTGACGCGAAATATCGGTTAACACAAAATAATACTATAATCCCAACAAACTACTATGTCTTTTCATGCATCTCTTTTCTCTAAAGACGAAATTTTTTTTCTAAGAATGAACAAAATCCGGAAGACATCAGCCACGCAGGCTAGATTTAAGAGGGGTGTGAAATGAAAGAAAGGTGGTTTCACTTGTTTCAGAGAAACGAGACTAACTTAGCTTTGAAATACCCTAAGAATAGCTTGTGATACGAGCCAATTTTGTTCATCTAAGCTTCTTTTACCCTCTCCATCCCTACAAATGCCATATAAAAACATCTCATCCGTTGGTTTTGAAATTCTGTAACGAGTACATCGCAGTGTGAGTAAAAACCAATGAGTTTTTGGTTCGCATTATATTTTTTTCTATTTTAGAAGAATTTTTTTTATGAGCTAATTGGCAAAGACCTCAAAAGGAAAGCAAATTGCTATTTGGCTTAAAATTGAGGTGAAGCTTCTTAAGGCTCTTGATCAAAAACAGGAGACGAAAACGGAAATCTGTAAAGATTTTGGTATTGCTAACTCTATTTCATCAGCAATAATTTAGCAGCCGCGGTAGCCAAGTGGTCAAGGTATCGGATCATGGCTAGCGTGTCATGAGTTCGAGCCCCAGTACCACTGAAGACCGCCGAGTAGGGGAGCGATGCACGTTAAATCAGTCGAGAGTTCAAACGTCCTCCCGTAGGTGTGGTGTGGTAGTTAGGAGAGGGGGTGCCAGCTCCGGTGTCGTCCGCGTCACTTGACCATGGTTCAAAAGTACGCGGACCGTCCCCAAAAGCTCTCGTGTAGCTGAACAGTATGACGTAAATATTCACTCACTCCTCAGCAATAATTTAAACAAATAATATTTTTAAAAAATTAAGTTAATTCCTACTTAAATCAGCAAAAAAAAATTTTTTTTAAGTTATTATTTATTAAATAGTTACAATTAATATAAATATGTATGTACATATCACAGAATCACAACATTAAGTGGCAATTAATTTTTATTAATTATCTTTAAAGTATCGTATTGTTATCCAAAACAATCGTATATATAAAATTTCATTTCAACTGAATGATTTGAAACGTGATGGAAAAAAAAAATCTTTTTAAAGTTTTGACCCGAGTCGCTAAAAATGACGTCAACGTAGCTGTATCTGTAATTCTTTAAACAATTATTTTCTGTCAATTAATTTTAATTGATTATAATTAAATTATCGTATTGTTACCCGAAACAATAGTGTATACAAAATTTCAGCTCAAATGAGTTTTTTAAATGTGAGAAAGAAACCTTTTCAAGTTAGGACACAAATCGCCAAAAATGATGCCAACGTGGCTGTATTTTTAATTCTTTGAATAGTTAGTTTTAATCAGTACATTTTTATTAGTTATAATTAAATTACTGAAGTGTCATCCAAAATAATCGTGTATGCAAAATTTCAGCTCAATTGAATGCTTTAAAATGCATTTAATTAACTAATGAAAATTTGAATAAGATAAATATAAAGAGTGTGAGCTAATAGTAGGAATTGAAAAAAAGGGAGCAAATTACGTAAAGTTTGAACAGCTTTTATTAAATGCATGCATATACACATATCTATGCAGATAAAATGTACTCAAACTTAATTTTGTTATAAAAAAAATATACGTTTTTTTGTTGTTTTTTTTTGTTAAATTCTTTATAACACGAAATTTTTTTAACACAAAAAAAATATTTCAGTCCTCTCAGTTTCGTGTTTAACGATTTTCACTGTGTGTGTGCATTCATCTCAAAAAAGAATGTTTTCAGGGTTCCATATTCCCCAGCGATGAGATTTATCTCAACAAGTAGCGAATACAACAAGTATTGAATTTGTATCTATTAGAATGATAGATACAAATATTTTCAAACAAGGTGTGGTAGTGGGTTTTTTTCTAAAAAAACAAACAGGGAGCATTCAAGCATTTTTTCTTAAGTGTGATAATGAGCGCGAGAGAAAGCGAGCAATAATCGCCGCGCCTAACGGTCTTTCTGAAATTCTCTGTTTCTTTTCAGAAAAAAAAAAAAGGAGTTAGAAAAAAATTGGCTGAGTGAGATGTTTTGAGAAAGTGGTCCACGTGAGAGGAACGGGGTCATCGCTGCCGGTCGAGTGGGTCAGTGGGATGAAGGTTGCTCATTGGATCTTCCCTTTCCAAAGCAGACGATTTTTCTGCTGCGGTCGTTCGCACGCCACTGTAACCGAGTCCCGCGAGCATTTCGAAACCATGTGATGGACGACGCTATTTTCAAGGTGAGTGTTTGGGGTAGACTCGATCGCATTTATGAATTTTTGTTAAATTTTAAAAATCTGTGATATTTTTAGGTTTTTTACGATAGTTTATTTTCGTATTATAAATTAAATTTGGTGCAATATTTTTTCTGCACGGTTGTTTCAGTGTGTGTAAAAAAAACTTTCAATCATTTTTTCCTAGCGAAAAAAAGAAAAGAAATAAAATTCTGTTATAATTCTAAAAAAGAGAAAGGGAAGAGAAAATGAAATTTTAAGAATTACGTAAACATTTTTTTAAAAAATATGTAAATGAAAACATTATACCCGAGAAATAAAATTCTGAACTAGAGAAATTTTCAAGAAAAATAGCTACTCCAATTTTGAGAATTTTAATCAAAAAAAAAAAAAATGGGTTTTTTTTTAAATATTACTTTTTCTATCAATCCCAAAAAAGGGTCATAAAACTTATGTGGTCAGTGACATTGCAAATCTGTTTAAAAATTTTAATTGGTCAATTTTATATCATCGAAGCTGGACCATCGGGTGATCATCACATCAAGTGACCGATTAAACATTAATTTTATTATACACAATGGTAAATTTTTTTTAAAAAAACTGTTTCATTTTAGTAATTATTTTTGGATATAATATGTATCATCAAATTACAATATTGTCTTACAGTGAAATTAAATAGAAAAATTAATGTAAATGGTATATTTTAAGATATTTATTGGTTAAATATTAATGTATTTATTCATAATATAAATCTATGTCATACAGCGGCGCAGACAAGTCCTGTCTGAAGTCCGGACCCCCCAAAGCCCTTGATTTTCTTTTCCAATTGATTATCCTATGTATGTAGTACGTAAAATTTAATTATGTATTTGTTATTAATAATTAATTTTATTAATTAATGCTAATTAATCATCAATAAATTTTTACTGTTTTTTGTTTCCAAAAATGGACAAAATCAAAAGAATATTTTGGAGTATGTGTTGGGTGCATAGTACCAGAATAGTGACTTTCAACCCTGGACTCTACCCCCCCCCCTTGAAAAATTCCTGTGTACGCTACTGATGTTATAGTATATATTTTAGTTTCACTATAGAAGTCATTCTGCATTACTTTGCTAATTCTAACTAAAAAAAACTATAAAATTTAAAAACAACTTTTTCTACGGATTATTTTTTTAAAATACTTGGATAAGAAACAAAAAAATGTATATATATATATCCTGAAATATATCCAAAGAAGTCCTGAACATGCCCAATTTTTTGCCTATTTTTCATGTCTGACTTTATTTTTCGTTATCAAATTACCGTACTATCTTAACTTTTGTTATTCTTTCTAATGTATTTTTTCATGCTGATTTTTAATCTGTTTGTAGAATTTATATAAAATAAATAGTTTTATCAATATTTTTTTTAAATATGATAAGAAAAGCATAAGGCATTTGCAATTATAAATTATCGCTTTTTTCAACTAATTAAATGCTCCATTATTCCAATTAGTTAGAGATCAATTGGGATGAATGATTGAAAACAGAAGGCGAAGAACGTTTTAGTGTATTAAAAGTAGTTGTCTATTGCAATTTGAAGTGCGTGGGTGGATAATATTGGAATTGAATGTAAATTTTCCTTTCCTGCGTTATAATAGAAGTCACAAAATAATACTTTTTTGAAGAAAGAAGTATTATGTGGACCTTCTACTATCGTAAGAATGTTGAAAAAATATTCTGAGAGAGAGAGAGGGAAAGAAACAAATCCTATTCCAAATAGAAAGCGATCTGAACGATCCGAGAAAATGACTTCACCTGAAGACAGGACAATTTCACATTAAATAGATGACTTAATTAGCCACAATTTTTTAAATAATATATTTCTACATCGAATGAGAATTGTGCCCACGAATTATGAGATTAAAACTACTGGAAATTGGATAACGAGACTTAAAGGCTCTCCTAAAACTATTACTGACTGATTGGCACGGGTAAAGGATCATTCGCTATGAATTGTTAGACTTAGGAAAGGTAAATATTTGGTGATGAAAGACAGTTTTGCATTTCAATTAAGAAAAATAGTGACAATGTAAGACGACACACTCTCAAAGAATTCGAACCTCAGTGTCTGAAACCCACAATAAAGCAATCAACGAAGCTGATGGTATGGGCGGCATGTCTTATCGTGTTGTTAGAAGACTTCACATCACGATAAGAACAGGAAAACCCGTGGAATACAACAAAATAAAACAGAATACCCGAATCAATTGGGACCGGACACCGTTCGGATACTCGATTGTTCGGATAAACGAAAACCGAATGCGATCCATGCAGTATATGATACTGGACACTATACAAATACTGAAAATCATCACATGCGGGAAACGTGCTTGAAGAAAAAGCCAATTAAGTGCAAAACGTCGCAATTTTACCTTGATTGGGGAAAATAATCACTTCTTTTTCGATGTACCATTGTACACTTTCGTTTTTTCAATGCAAGGTCTCTGATTCTCCTCAGCAGCAGTAGTTGAGTAAGACAGCACTCTGATTGTTGTTCGTACCACTTCATAGCTGTCTCTTACGCAGAAACGCGTCAGCATTTGATGGACCCTTGCTACTTTCGTTGTTGTTGTCCTCGTCTTCATCCGTGTCATCGTCGACAGGGTCGGATTCTTCTTGCACGGAAGTCGCTAACTCGTCATTATTTAGCATTTGAAATCCACAGTCTTCTGCATCGCATGCCATCCAGGTTTCTACATCAACAAAACTCAACAAAAGAGCTCGTATACACCCCCTCACTTGGAAACAAACTGTCCTAATATTCCACGCAGATGTTTACCAAATTACACAGCTGAAATTCCCCAAATATTCCTCACCTTGGGTTCTCCCGTCACTTTGGGCCTCACGCGAAACAACTGTTGGGCATTACACTATTCGAAACGTATCCGGACTTTGTTTGGATATTTGACGTTTCGGATAATAACGTTCGGATAAACGACGTTCTACTGTACTATAATTAATTATTACCACAGCTGGAATCTTTCGGTGATCAGTCACGGATTTTTCAGGACATTAATGCTCCCTATCACCGAGCAAAGGTGGTCCAGAAATGGTCCGACGAAAATACCTGACTAGGACAGTCTCAATTCTCTAAAGAACCTACGGCATAAAATCCGTTAGGATATTTCGAAGAAAAAATCTTCAAACAAACTTGAGTGAGTTGAAGCTTTGATGGTTCTTTTTTTTTTTATTATGAGGCCATAAAAGAGCTTCTTGTAAAATCGATGTATTCCATGCCAAAAAGACATACAGTAGAACATCGACTATTCCAATCAATCAGGACCGGACACCGTTCGAATACGCGATTGTTCGGATAACCGAAAACCGATCCATGCAGTATAGGAAACCGGACTCTATACGAATATTGAAAATCATCCCATGCGGGAAACGTGCTTGAAGAAAAGGCAAAAAATGTGCAAAATGTCGCTATTTCCTTGATTGTGGAAAATAATCCCTTATTTTTCGTTGTACCACTGTACACCTTCGTTTTTTTCGCCGCAAAGTCTCTGATTCTCTTGAGCAGCAGTAGTTGAGTAGGACGGCACTCTGATTGTTGTTCGAACCACTCTAACGCAGCAAACGCGTCATAATTTGGTGGCCCCTTGCTATTTTCGTTTGTTGTTGTTGTCGTCCTCGTCTTCATCCGTTTCATCGTTGACAGGGTCGGATTCTTCTTGCACGGAAGTCACAATCTCATCATCATTTAGCATTTGAAATCCACAGTCTCCTGCACCGCGTGTCATCCAGGTTTCTACATCAACAAAACTCAACAAAAGAGCTCGTATACACCCCCTCACTTGGAAACAAACTGTCCTAATATTCCACGCAGATGCTTACCAAATTACACAGCTGAAATTCCCCAAATATTCCTCACCTTGGGTTTTCCTGTCACTTTGGGCCTCACGCGAAACAACTGTTGGGCATTACACTATTCGAAAACGTATCCGGACTTTCGAACACGTATTCGAACGTATTCGGAAACTTATCCGGAAACGTAAACGTACGGATATTTGACGCTCCGGATAATAAACGTTCGGATAAACGACGTGCTACTATAAATCAAACGGCTGGCTGATAAAATATTGATGTTCAAACATCTAACAATCACATAACTTTCCAAATGCACGCTAATTGTTCGTACTTGTAAGGTTTCGTATTATTCTACTATGTGTGTAATATTCTTTTCTAAATTGTGTTGTTATGTACTTACTACACATGTTCAGGAAGCTGAAATACAAAAAATATTTGACGCGCTGAAAAACTAGTAACAGATTTGAAATCATTAAAAAAATACATTAGAAACAATAAAAATAGTTAAGATAATTTCATAACGAAAATTTAAGTCTAATTCAAAAATTAGCCAAAAAATGAGTGTGATTAGGACTTTTTGCCACCCCTGCATATGTGTTTCTTGAGAAAACCAGCAAAACCAGAGAAGAATAAATTAGTCAGATGAGACAGCAATTCATAAGAAAATTCGCATTAAAGTTATTTGTTATGCATTAAGATCTTTATCAGCAAAATTTCTACCCATAAATTTCTTTAAAAAATTTGCCCTTTCAGAGATTTATCCCGCTGAGGGTAGATCTGATATCCAATTAGCTTTAGAGATATTCGAAGTTTTCTGAGTGTTGTCAATCTTAAAATTTATACCTTTATAAAATTCAAATATGTTATTCTCGGATTTTTTTATATTTGGCTATCAATTGTTTGTTATTCCCAAAAGCTTTTTTCTGTTCAAAATAGAAGTTGTTTTAAAGGTACTTTGATATATATAGCATAAAAGTTAGTTTATGGATTCATGTCTGAGACTTATAGAAAATGTTTTAGAAAATGTCAAATTTCATTTTGAAAATCCCCATGTTTTTTTTTCGGCTTAGCTACTGAAGTAAGTATCAAAATTCAAAAATCATTTTTTTAAATTTTAGGTTAATTTCTATTCTCGACAATCTAGGAAATGTAAGTATTTTGAAATAATTTTTTAAAAATATTAAAAATTGAACATTTAAGGCTGCCTTCGGCTAATGTTAAAAAATAGGACACAAATTCGGAATATTTTTTCAGATATAAAAGTACTCAAACATTACTTTTATATTCTGTCTTCACTATCTTGTAGAAAAAAATCATTTATTTTATCATACTACTCATTTTTATCCGAGTTGACAATTTTTTTTCTTTTATAAAGTATGTTTCGCAATTTTTCTCCTATATCGTAATGCTTAACGAACTATCCCTTTTCACGTGAAAAGGAAAAAACTAGCTATTTATGAAATATTTTTAAAATTTAAAAACACCATATTATAAGCAAATGCATTAGTCACAATGTCACAAATTTTTATAAAAATTGAGACATTTTTTCTGTCCGAAAATGTGCTCCGCGTTAAGTTTACGCTCTTGTACATATGGCGAAAACAGCTTTAATAAAAAAAAAAAATTTAACTTTAAGATGTTCAATTTTTATAAATTTTAAAAAGGACTAGTTAAACCAATTTTTTTTGTTTAAATTATGATTAAATAACAATTTAAACAAAAACTGATAATTGCCTCTAATGCTATTAACACCAGGTTTTTTTTAAATACTCTGATAATCAAGTTTATGACTCACATTTTGGAGAGGTAGAAGTGTAAATTGAAATGAATGTTTTCGGTGAACGACCGTGTTTCATTTCTGAAACAATCCTTTGTATGTAACGCTCTCACGGCTCTATGGTGCGCGTACGCGACCGGAGCCGAGTTCAATATGTCAGTCCCAAGGTGAAGTTTTGCCAGAAAAACTAATAATAATTTTATAATTAAAAAGTTTTTTAAGAAAACTCTGTGAATAATGGGCAAGATACGAGAGAATTTCCGCGTTGATGCTAAGATTACAGCGGTAATAACGGTAAAATTTTAGTTAAATTCAGCCAAGAAATTTTGGTATATTTTTTTAAATTCATTTTTGTGTGTTTTGCATTCAATTAAAAAAATTCACTCGCAAAGCAACAATATTACTTCTGTAAATAGTAATGCATTAATTAATACATTTTAAGCAACAAAGCCCTCAGTTGTTTTCGTGATATAAAATCTCACTCAGCAATAATACTTTTCATAGCGAAATCGGAGCAAGATGAAGTAATTCATTTCACTTTATTTTTAAAAACCAGCAATGATAATTCCGAATAAATTTCATTTTTAAAAAAAATTTCTTTCTGGGTGTCAAAATTACTTGCTGTAATTGGTATCGCCTATACGGTGCAGCGCTAAAAAAAAGTGATACCAGCTCCTGGGGAATGTACTAGGTCTGAAAATGTTTAAAATACCAATATGCGCATCCCCATAGAAATAAAAAAAATTTTAAATTAATATTTTAGTATTTTCCCCTCAAAGATGTTTTTTACATTTTTGTCCTTCAAAATTTTATGAAAAGATTTTTGTTTTTGTTTTCTTCATCACAGCTTTCCATAAAATAGAATTAGTTTTTATATTTAAGAAAGTTTTTTGTTGATTATACAAAAATATTTTAGTATATATTTCCATGTGAATATGTTTTTTCTTATGATGCGGATTGAAAACATAGTAAAAGTCTTTAAAAGATAATTGCTATACGACAATCCATTCTTCCATTCTTTTCTAAGAATTATGGTTTTAATTTGATATTTTTAAATACAATTATTTTAATTTTTGAGAACACTCTCTCTCTCTCTCTCTCTTTTACCTTAGAATCTACGAATAAGTAGAAGTTTAAAATTATGTAATCACTTATTTTACAAAAACATTGTATTAAGCTTTGTATAACTATAAGCTTAATGGAGTTATAAAAGTACTTTTTTAATGGAAAATAATTATTTGCAGATTTTTTTCTCTTCCAAACAAAATGACTTTTTTTCTCTTGTTATCTACAGCTTACTTTAATTGTATCGGTCGTATACGGGAAAATTCCTATTCTTTTGTTATTCCAGTGATAAAATTTAAACCAGCTTAGAAATTGCATCACGAATCTAAAATCTGGAAATTTATATAAATAAAAGTTTTATGGCATGCTTCTAAATAATGTGAGGAAAAAATTTTCACATTATTTTGTAAATGTCTAAATGATCACCTAAGCAATTTATAATGTTTCTAAAATGGTAATGTAAATGGTTTTGTACATGATCACCTAAGCAATTTATAATATTTCTAAAATGGACAGTGTTTTGAAAAGAAGTTTCATAGCTCAATAATATTTATTGCTTCTATTTATAAGTTTTAAAGATATTGTAAAAGAGAAAAATTTTTGAAGTTACATCAAAAGTTTTTGAGAAAGGATTTCAAAATAAATTAAGTATTCCTTAAAATGAAATGAAATTCAAAATTTAAAAATATAATCTTTATTTTTTAAATTTCGTTTTAATTCTTTCTTCTAATTATGACTGTTTTGATTATTTCGGATGCTTTTTTTTATAAATGCTTAAAATACCAATTTTTTGTTTTGCTTACTTCTGTTTTTACAAGCTTTTATTTAACTTACACTGTATGTACTTGTATGTATGTATGTATGTATGTATGTATGTAATTTGTTCGGGTGGAATCTTGCAACTCAATTTTGAAGCTGATATCTTCACCACATTGAGCTGAAATTTTTTATACACGTTTAGTTTGGATGACAATGCCTGTTTTGACCATTTATATTCCGATATTGCAATTAATTAAAAAGATATTAATTAAAAACGTTAAACTAGTTTTGGGCGCCAACTTCGATATATCTGCATTGTTGTAATTATGTTATTATTACAACAATGACAAAAGTTGGCGTCGAAAATCGGTTTTCAGCCAAACTGGAATTTCATAACGTTGCGCTATTGACTGTATTAATTAACTTTGTCTAAAAAATAATTACATTTCTACAGCGTAAAAATAATCTAATTACTACAATGTATGCAATTTTTTTTTACAAATTTCTATCTATTTACTTGGATTTAAATCCAAAAACAAAAAAAAACAAAGCTGTTTTTCAAGTAGATTGGTACATTAAATACCTTTCTTAACACCGCCAAGTTAAACTGAGATGGAGTATTGTGGAAATTCTTTAAAAAATCTATCTAACTTTAATCTACGAAACTCAGACAAAAAATAATTACAGAATCGGAAAGATCATTTTTTATATATCTTACCCATCAAAAAGGAATCCACTAGGAAAACAATAAGAGAAAAATATTATCCAGAAATGCAATGTACTTCCAATTGAAAAAAATAATTTTATATTAAAATGAATGAATTTTTTAAATGAATTTTCTAATTTTAAGCCTGCAAGTAATTTAAATATACCTCATTTTATCACCTGTAATCTAAACACACACTACGACACATGTGTCCTTAAATTTAATTACAGATAGAATCTGTTAATTTTATTTGAGTTTTTTTTTGTTTGAAAAATTACGGCAATTTTGTTTCTTTAGATGAGTTAGGCACATTGTAAAACTAGTTCAAGGTTATTGATATCCATAAAATGTGCCAAAAGAGAATAATTTGCAAAATGACTTGAAATGTTTTAAAAATTAGGAGAGAAAAAAATCGAATCTTCAAAGAAAAATTTCTTTAAATTTGGAGTTATTTTACGAAGAAAAGAGTAATATGTGCTTGGTTCCAGGAAAAAGTTCTTAAAATAGAGAAATTCCCAAAATAGAGGTTCGTTATACATGGAGGTCTGACTGTATAAAAATAATGCGATGGTTAATTATTTTTTCAAAATCAAGTTTCTGAAGATGACCTGAGCAATTAAAAAAATAGATTCTTACGTAGAAGATATTCAAAATCCAACAAAAAATTATCATTAGTTGATAAAACTTGCTTTTTTGATTACAACATGCGTTTTGAATTTTAAGCATTTTATTGATTAATACAAATCTTTAAATGCCTTTTGAAGTTTTTTAATAAATAACTAGATTTTTCTTCGAAGATGTTAAAGAAATATATCCCTTACCTTCAAAATATTTCAAATAAATAATATATTCTTTAAGAATTTTCAAAAATTTTTAATTAAACATTGAATAACTTTGTCATTTATGACGATAATCTCACGAAACCTTTTTTTCGTATGTAGAAGAATATTACCCAAGATCTGCACGAAGATTGAAAATATTGCTTAAAAATTACGGATTTAAAAAGATTGTGTTTTTCGTCTAATACCCTTTTTGCGAGAACTGATTCAGCTTAACCAGGGATGACGAACCAACGTTGAATGAGTTGAACAGGCTGAGAAGCCTGTCCAGCGATAACTAAAAGGTAAAAAATAAATTAAAAGTAAAAAAAAAACTTTTTTAAAAACAAGCTTTTATTTAAAAGCGCTAAAAAGAATAAAATAAACTTTTCCTTTAAAGCTTTTTTTACTATCAACTTATAACGTCGTTACACAATTTATATGATATAAAAGCTTGTCGCGAGATTTACCTGTGTAGATAAACAAGTAAAATAAATAACTTGACCTGACTGATTTTAATTTTTAAAAATTCAAACTAAGTAAATACGAGTACTTAAATATTGCGACAAGCTTTTATATCATATAAATTGTGTAATGACGTTATAAGTTGATAGTAAAAAAAGTTTTAAAGGAAAAGTTTATTTGATTCTTTTTAGCGCTTTTAAATATAAAAGCTTGTTTTTAAAAAAGTTTTTTTTTACTTTTAATTTATTAAATCCCATTGTTTATTTCTACTTTATTGTTATAACTCTGAAATTTTTTAAATGTCACTGGTTTTTGAGATAATTTCTCGAACCAACAAAATTTTTTATAATTAATATAAATTTAATGAGACAAAAACATCCTTGAATAAAAAGCAATTCGATCCTGCAGTACCTTAGTTGTCTATGTAAAAGGTATAAAATTGTTTGTTTTTTTTTACTTAATTTTGTAATATTTATGTCATACATTATTTTTATGTAGTACATTATGGATTGATAAATTACTTCTATAAGAAAATATTTGTAAATAAGTAGGAAAAACTGTATTGCCGAATTAGAATTATAAAATCTATAAAATCGATTCTTTCGAAAAATTAAATGTAATCCCTGGATTTCGATCTTTAATTTAAAAAACAATACAAAAATATCTAATATTTTAAAAGAGAAAAAATTGAAACGGATGCTTTGTTACTGTATTCAATTTGCAAAAATGAAACTATATGTTTTCAACCCCCATTCATAAAAGTTAGTGCGAAGAAATCATGTTCTTAATACATCGTTTAGATGTGGTGCCTCAATACATCATCAGATATAAATCCATATATTTTGTGCTTAAATTAATACATTGTGCAATATACTTCCTAATGAAACAGACTTATCCATACGATAGATGTGATGCTTTTGCGTACAATTCATCGCAGTATTTTTTCACTTCCGTTACATTCTTCACAAAACATTTAATGTCTCTCTCATGAATTTTTACTTTTCCCTTTTATTTTCAGCAGGAAACTTAACGATGATGCTGCGCTTTTTCGTGCTGGCCTGCATCGCTGTCTTCAGTCTCCCGGGCACCAAAGCCCAGCTCTTCACCGACAGACCTACTCTAATCGACCAGCTTCTGCAGACGGTTTGGGATCCCGCAGCCTTGATTCACATGTGGACGGCCCTTGACCAGTTTTACAATATCGCCTTAGGATGGCGAAGAGCTGCCAGAACGGTGGCTTCCCTGCCCTTCGGGGAAGGAAGGACCATGGACCATGTCCGCATCAAGGAACCCAGAAGATCCAAAATGCTGCATAAACTAGACATGCCCCACTGGGAGAGATTCAACCAAGTGTACTCTTCTTCCCAACCAGCAACAGCTTCTTCCAATTATCTGCCAGTTCCTAATCACTACTTTTTACCTCCTCCTCTTCTAATTCCTCAGAAAGGAATCTTCCCTCATCAGCAACACATATTCAACACGCCAGCAGGCTGGGTACAGAATAATTATGCCACCATGGCCAATAGGGACGACGAGGCCCGCAAATACCTGAAGCATCTTCTGCAAGCAAAAGTCTTCATGGACAGAGTGGTACAAACTGGCATGAAGCCTATTAAAGAACCAGGACAAACAGGTACTGGCAGCGCTCCTATTCCTATGATGTTCTTTAATTCGAACAATGTCCCCATTTCAAATCCTGAAACGAAACTGAGGATGTTTCTGAAGTTGATGAAAGAGCTTGGTGAAATGCATACCAAAGGCCTGGTGAAATTCGACGATAGTAAAGAAGAGAGTGTGTTTAATAGGTGATATGAATCTGAGAGGGAATTTAGAATCCATTTTCGAACGGAAAAAATGAGCAGCAATCTTGAGAGTTGCTTCGAGTTGCTAGTCATGAATGAGTGAGCGCTTCGAAATAAGAATGTCAGTTGATTACAATCTAAGCCTAATCGTATACTGCAGATTATATCGTCGAATTTCTGAATCTTATTTTCTATACAAGAGCTTTATGTATATAAACACTGATAAAGATGATAAGCGTGAATAGCACATAAATTTCAATTTTAACTTATCTGAGTGATTTTTTATAGCTTTGAATCTTCCTTTAGTTTATTTTGAGCGTATGTAAGTAAGCATTTGGGCAGGTTGATAAAATTCTAATCCAAGCCTTCATTTGAACTTTTTTTCAATGTTTCATTCAGAGTTTAAATAAATTTTCATGCCGATAAAAAGGGAAGAAGAGTTTGTGGAAAAAATACCTTTAAAAAAGTTTTGTAATAGTTAAATCATGTATAGCTATTGTAATCAAGTTTACCTTAAAGTGTTAAATGAAGAAATTCACTGTTACTCAGTTATTTATTTAGAGATTGATTCGCTCTATAAAAGAAGTTTGTAAAATCAGCGCATCAATCATTTCTTCTTCAGAAATAGCGAGACTTACAAAAAATAGGTTTTTGAAATCTCATTATTAATATATTGTTTACTTAAAATTATATATTGTTTATATAACCTATCTTTTAGTCTGAACCATTTTCTAAAAATATTTTTTCAACTCTTAATAAATGAATCAATTTTTTGTGCATAAAATTATCAATTGTGAAAATAAATTCTATTGAGAAAACATCAAGTGCGTTTTTTTTTTTTTATTTATTTTTGTCGGTAATAAAATTATTAATTTTTCCTGGAATAGCTAAAATCATTAAAATTATCTAATCTAATATATCAATAAATGAAGCAAAAAAAATCATTCTATCGTTAATCACAATTGTATCCCAGCAATTCTTTAGACGTTTTAATGTCTTAATTTTAATTATAGATGTTATATAAACATCCCTATATATATATGATATGCATTATGAAAGCAAATAAAACTCCTATTTGTCCAAATAAAATAAGCCAATAGAGTTCAATTGATGGTCGGTATACAAGAAGACACGATATGTGCTATCCTTCAATGTAATTCAGCGAAAATAATTTAATGCACAATTGTTCAAAAAAAGAGAACAATTGTTGCCATTTTTTAGTTCTTCATTTTTGTTTGTATAGCAACAAATTTTTGTACATTTCAAACAATTTTAATAAACATAAAATATATAAGAAGGAATGTAATAAAAACAATATAAACAATTGCAAAACTTTTTTGAATTTTTTTTCTCTAATAAGAACAATATTTTGTTTTTATTGAAACATTTTTTTTAGTTCTCAGTTCGATTATTTTAAATGCAATTTATTTTTCCCTTTACATTTAGAATTAAAAGACAGAAATTTTTATATATATTTACAGGTTGATTTTTTTAAAAACTGACACTATTCAGAGACGCCTATAACTCGATCTAACCACAGCAACGGCACCAAACTTGGTATGCAGACAAATGGTGACATAAAAAGAAAAATTCCATACAAATTGTAATTAAAAAACTCCGATAGGGGTATTTATGGAATTTCTGTTGCTTACTAAACCGAAAGTTTGCATAAAAAAACGGGCATGAAAACAAATGATTTTACATGTGACATCGACGCCAATAATTTGAGCTATAAAACATATAGGCCAGTGCTTCTCAAAGTTTCAATATTTGCGACCCAATATCTAATCATCATTTTCATCGTGCCCCCTCCCATACAACAACAATGAATTGAATTCAATAATACTATACATTGACGCTATACCTACAATACGACTTTAAGCTCTTAAGTACCAATGGCGTACATAAACATCTCGCTCAGCCAATGTGTTAATTGCCCCGGACGTACATATACGTTTTTTAAAAGCACTAAGGGGAACTAAATTCTTTTCACGGAATTTTGCTTCCTATGTGATCTTTAGTCTGTATAACAAATTTTGGGCAATTCTGATTGTTAGATCAAGCTACAGGTGTCTCTGAATAGTGTCATTTAAAAAATCACCATATATATGTAACATACGTATATATTTTTTCTGAACTCATTTTAAAACTAAACTCAGTGGCACAACAGCTCATGAGGGCCAATGCCTAATGTGCCCATCTCAGTTTACGTGACCTTGGGCGCTGAGGTGCATGAGCAGATGTCCTCTGATCATGTGATCAGTCTGAAGCGAAACCCCCAGTGTTTAGTCCCCATCAAGTTTGGTACTCATTTATCGACCCACTAAAGGGATGAAAGGCTGAGTCTCGACCTTGCCCAGCCCGGAAATATAACCCTGGACCTGTAGTGTGGAAACGGATACGCTATCACTCGGCCACTTGGCTTCTTTTTCTGAACTCATATTTCTAAAAATAAAAATTCACGTTTTTTTTTTTAATGTATTGATTTGCTTTTTAAAAAATTAACTATCTAATATGATCTACTAAGAGAGTTACTAAGAGATTTTAAAGGGCTATCTGAAATTTCTTGTAATCTATATATATAAAGGAGAAAAGCGACTCACTCACTGACTGACTGACTGACTGACTAATCACGATATCTCTGGAACTATTCAACCTACAGACTTGAAATTTGGTAGACATGTTCCTTTCATAAAGTAGACATCAGCTAAGAAGGGATTTTCCGAAATTCGAAACGCAAGGGGCGTTACGGGCGGTTAAGGGGCGTTATAAATAATTGTTTCCATGCTTAAACTACTCAATGTACAATTTTGAAATTGGGTAAGCAGATTCCTTTCATACAGTAGAGATCCACTACAAAATAAGTTTGGTGAAAATCGACACCCAAGTGGCGTTGCAGGGGCTTAGGGGGCGTTATAGATATTTCCATTTTTAAACTATTTGTCGCACTCTCTTTAAATTTGATATATAAATAGATTCCTTTCGTGGAATAATGATCAGTTACAAAACCGGTTTTGTGAAAACAGACATCTAAGTGGCGTTTCGGGGGATTAAGTGGCGTAATAGATAAATATTCCCGTTTTTAAACTACTCCTCCTACCTGCTTGAAAATTGGTACGTAAGTTTCTTTCATGGAGTAAATATCCGCTACAGAATGAGTTTTTTGGGAAAATTGACCCCCAAGGGTTGTTGTGGGGGTGGGGGGTTTAAGGGGCGTTATAAATTCCGATTTTTAAGTTATTAGACGTACAGTCTTGAAACTTAGTAAGCAGATTCCTCTCATAGGTTAGAGATAAGCTACAAAATGGGTTTCGTGAAAATTGCCCCCAAGTGGCGTTGTAGGGGCTTAGGGAGCGTTATAGATAATTATTTCCATTTTTAAACTATTTGATGCACTGTCTTTAAATTTGATATAAAGATTCCTTTCGTAGAATAATGATCAGTTACAAAACGGGTTTTGTGAAAACAGACTTCTAAGTGGCGTTGCGGGGGATTAAGGGGCGTAATAGATAAATATTTTCGTTTTTAAACTACTTGACCTACCTGCTTGAAAATTGGTAGGAATGTTTTTTTCATAGAGTAAATATTTGCTACAAAACGGGTTTTGGGAAAATTGACCCACAAGGGGAGTTGCAGGGGGTTTAGGGGAGATATAAATAATTATTTCTATTTTTAAACTATTAGACGCACAGTCTTGAAATTTGGTAAGCAGATTCCTCTCATAGGATAGAGATACACTAAGAAATGCGTTTTGTGAAAATCGACCCCTAGGTGGCGTTGCGGGGGTTCAAGGGGCGTTATAGATAAAAAAAATTTGCATTTTTAATTTATTGGACGCACAGTCTTCAAATTTTGCTAAGCAGATTCCTTTCATAGAGTGCAATTCCCCTACAAAATGGGTTTTGTGAAAACAGACCCAGTTTGTAGGGGAATTGCACTCTATGAAAGGAATCTGCTTAGCAAAATTTGAAGACTGTGCGTCCAAGACTGGTGTTGCGGGGGCTCAAGTGGCGTTATAGATAATTATCCCCATTTTTAAACTATTAGAAGTACAGTCTTGAAATTTGATAAGCAGATTCCTTTCGTAAAGTAGAGAACTGCTACAAAATGGGTTTTTCGAATATCAACTACTAAGTTTAATTTCGGGAGATTAAGAGGCGTAATTGATAAATATTTTCATTTTAAACTATTTGATCATCCTGCTTGAAAATTGGTAGGCATGTTCCTTTCATGGAATAGAGTTCCTCTAAGAAAGAGTAAACCGAAAATTGACCCCCAAGGAGGGTTGCGAGGGGTCAAGAGGAGTTACAGAAAAAAATTCCTGTTTTTAATTGTTAGACCCATATACTTGAAATTTGTTAAGCATGTTTCTTTTGTTGAATAGGGATCCACTAAGAATGTATTTTAAGCAAATCAAGTTCTGGGGGGTTGCAGGGGGTTACAGGGACGTATTGACAAAAAAAATTACTTTTTTCGAGCTACAAGGACTATAATAATGAAATTTGGTTTGCATTTTTCTTTTGTTGAATTGAAATCCGCTAAGAGCGGTAATTTTGGAAAACGGCTCTCAACGGGATTACGGGGATATTGATAGTAAAACTTTTGTTTTCTTCTGTTAGATTTAGACTTGAAATTTGGCTTGCATGTTCAATTTACGGAGTAGAGATCCACCGAAATTTGGTTTTGCTGGAATCCACTTGGTTTATGGGTTACGAAAGAACAAATATCATTCTATACTTCAATTTTAGAGATTTTTAGAAAATACAAATTAGATGAGTTCTGCCCTTTTTTTTGCGACAGTTAAAGGTATAAGTATATTTTTCAATACAATCGAATTCTTAATGCTAGGACTTAGATATCAATAATTTATACATATATATAAGCAGTAAAAATTTATAAAACATCATGAAATACCCAGCGAAGCGGGCGGGTAACAGCTAGTTTAAGAATATTT
>BMAO01010879.1:0-16328 GCA_019973975.1 Trichonephila clavata
TTAGTCTTAAAATTGCCCGATCTCCATTTCTCACCTATGCATCCTTCAAATCCCTATATAACCAACTCCAAATCAGAAAATTCTTCTTAACTAATTATACAGTAATGCTTCGACTTACGCTACCCCGATTTACGTGAACCCAGAGTTATGCGATTTTCAAACCTCGTTGATTCGTCTTTTTTTCCCATCACACACTCAGTGTCAGAGCCTGATGGATTTAGTAAAGTGATTGAAGAAGTTGTCGATCTTGCCAGGCAAATAAATTTAAAAGTGGATAGTGATGACGTTCAATCAGTGCAGGTTTAAGATTATCTCGGGCCCTGAGCGCAGAAGATCTACAGGGCACCTTGGTACTGGTGGATTCTAATAAATTCTGGTTAAGTTTAGATTATCCGGGCCCTTTCCGGCCTTGTGCCCATCGGTGCCCCAAGCGTCCAGTGGATAAGCCTGCACTGCGTTCAAGAACTGCTGGATTCTCAAAATCTGGAGCTGACACTTGACGAGCTCATAAGCATGAGCAAGATTAAAACATTGCAGAACTTTTTTGATCCAGTTCAATCAGAAGATCGAATAACGGTTGGGAATTGAACTGATGGTATGAAGGACAATTCTAAAAATAATGTTTTTGGATTACCAAAACAGAAACAAATAGCTGAATATCTTCATCTCTAGATAAAAAAGAAAAGCAACTCACTCACTCATCACGATATCTCCGGAACAAGAAATTTGAACTGAAGTTTGTCAGGCATGTTTCTTTTATTGAGTAGAGATTCGCTAAGAACGGGTTTTGCGGAAATCAGCCCCCCCCCCTCCCCGAGGAGGGTGTCGAGGGCTACAGGGACGCTATAGATAAAAGAGTCACCCATCCCCGTATAGTGGCAAGTGACGATGGGCCTGAATTCGAATCCCGGAGAAGGCATGGATGTTTGTAAGAGTATAGTGCCTTCGCGGCATGAGGGTATTCTAAATAGCCGTCGAGCCGCAAGTCCTCTTAGGAGGTTGGCGTAAGGGAAGAGAAGGGGGAGGGCCCTGACAACTCCCAGGGTGTTCTCCCTCAATATTGGGGTGGAAACGAGCCAAATAGTACTGTCACCTGCATGGTGCTCAAAGCTACTGCTAACGACAGGCATACAATCTAACCCTCTGCCATAATGAATTTCGTGGGCCTCGATCTGACTACGTCAGACAGGTGGCATTAGCAACAACAACAACACAACACAGTTAAAAGAAATTCTCGCTATTAAACCTAGAGACTTGAAATTTGGTTAGCATGATTCTTTACTTAAATAGAGATCCACTATAAGAATGGTTTTTGCGAAAATTGACTCCCAAAAGGATTAGAGGCAAAAATTCCCGTTTTTGAACAATTACACCTGCAGATGTGAAATTTGAGAAACATGTTTTTTCCTTTGATTTGAGATCCGTCGAAAACAGGTTTTGTCAAAATTGACTCCCAAGGACAGAATATCTGAGGTTACGGGAGCGTTATACACTAACAATTCACTTTTTTGAGTTATTAGATCTACAGACTCTATATTTGGCAAGCATGTTACTTTTGATGAGTAGAGATTTGCTAAAAAGAGGGTTTGCAGAAATCGACTCTGTAAGTGGGCTTACGGGGGCGTAAATGATAAATAAGCTTCTGTTTTTGGAATTTAAGTCCTGTCGTTTTTAGATCAATAGGTGAAATCTGTAGGAATGTTTTCGTATACATTGAAATAGTGATAGGACTGAAAAAAAAACCCCTTTAAACACAGTATCTAGTCATTCAATATACTGAAAAAGAGAAGCTGCTTGTAATGGCTACTTTTAAATATTTTTAGAATTGTCAACATATTTTACATGAACTTCATTAGCCCCATTTTCAAAAATGTACATTTGACTTTTGAAAAGATGAACCAAGCGAGCGAACCGTTCCTTTTGGTAAAAATTAGGAAAAAACTATTTTTCAAAAAGAACAGTATTTTTCGCCCCCATTCCTATATCATTCATCTTAAAATCTCAAAACCACTGTGAAATTTCATTGCGGAAAAAAGGTATTCATCGCGGAGTACTGACAGTGCCATCTAGGGTCGAGAAGTCTAACAAATGCGGGCTTGAAGTGTAAAAAAATGAAATATATCGGAGGAGAGGGAAAAAGAGAGGGGATGTTGAGATAGAGGGAGAAGAGAGGGATTTTCAACTGTCATATCGCATCAACAACTCAATCTCTCACTTAATTCTTTACTTGGCGCGCTTTTGCGGGGAAAGAAAGAAAAGCGACGATTTCTGTTTGTCGCTTTGATTTGGAAACAATCCTGATGTAAATAGAAGAAAATTGACGTGATTTTTTTTTATTCTTCAAAAGAAAAAAGAAAAATAAGATTTCTTCGATCTTAAAATATTTATGATTTTTAAAGAGAAATCTTATAGCTATAGTTTTTGTTTTTATTTTGCATAAATGATCGAAAAATAAAACATATCGTTGAGTATCATCAAATCTCAGCTATTTAAATCGTCTGACTAAAAAGGCAACAGAATCATTTCATTTCTAGCATTATTAGTTATCGTATTTTTATTTTTATTTGTTTTGTTGTGAATTTAATTTATTTTATTTTTAAACTTTGATTTTTAGTTATAATTAAATAATTGATATTTGAGAAATTAATTAATTGAATAAAATTAATTGACTCGGCTTTAAAAATAAATTTAAAAAAAAACCTTTTACCATCCAAACGATTGAACGTCTCGTGGGTTTGTTTTTAAAGTTTTAAATAATAATCGATTAAAAAATAACATCTTTTTAAAGCAATTTATTAGCATGCTCAAAAACGCCAGTCTCATTCGATTTCTCATAGATAAAAGATTAAACATTTTTGTGATGTTTTCGCTCCACGCATCTGGAAAATCGGTTTCTTTTTGTGGATAGGATAACCACGTTCATATGCACTCGTGCACCCCTAAATATTGCGGGCTCTTGTTTTCTGTCATCGCCCCGGCAACCTTTGACCTTGAGGAAAACTCCGAGTGTAATTTGAGGTGTCAGAACGAAACTGTCTCCCTACCCTAAGACCATGGAGTGGAAAGAGAAGTCCGTTGAAAAACACCGAAGAGAACGGTCGTGTGGTCTCCTCCCTCACGATTATCACATGAAATAACCAATATTTTGAATAACTTCAATGTAAATGTATATACTGTTATTAACAGCTGCGTCGTAAATAAACCAAAATTTAATTTCCTAACTCTCACGCTACCATTAATTTTCTCAAGCGTCACAACTTTGTTTTATTTCCTATTCTTGTAAAAAAGGGATTAAAGAACATACTTACGCTTTTCCCAGTAGAAAGCTAATGTTAAATTTTCCTAAAACTAACTATATATATATATGTAGCTTCTAAAATATAACAGCTATTTCTCTTTTCTCTTAAACACGGAATTATAATATTTCTTTTCTATTTTCCTGAGTATTTTCTTTTTTTTCTGAATGCATGTAGGGATTCTGCTTTTTCCCTTGATATGGCTTGTGGGGAAAAGCAGCTTAAAATTTTCACTCCTTATGTTAAAAATACATAAATAAATGCTTTGATTTATACTCGGCTATTTATCTTGCCACTACTACAAGATTAAAAAAACTGAATGAATTACATATATATAATGGATTGTAAACCTTATCTTTCTTCAAAAATATTTATAATCAGATTCTTCCCGTAGACATAGTAGTAAAATTTTCATCCTATTTTAATAAAATCTGTTTTTATTTTTCAATACTATCTGAAAAGGTAGTCTTTTTTGAGAGACTAGCTTGATAGCTGCAAATTCTTGTTAGCTCTTGTTAGGTCTTGTTAACTCTTGGATATTACTTGAGAGAATCAGAATTTTGTTTAAATATCACAAACGCACATTAAAAAAAAAGAATATTTTAGCCAAATTTAGCCAAAAATATTCGTTTCGCCAATATTTAACAATTGATATTAATTCCTTAACATGCGACCAGAAGAAAGCGCTTCTAAAAGTTTTTGCTATTGGACTGTGTGTGTATGAATTGACTTCTTTTCTTTAATTATTTTCTCTATGCCATCAGACTTGGAGAAAGACATTAATATGTCACAGAATATTTCTATGGAAGTTTTGAAATTTTTTCAATGTAAAATTAATTGTTACGTAAAGCTTAGCTATGTACATATCTGTGTCTTTATTTATTAGAAGGCATATTTATCATTTGAACAAATTTCTTTCTAAACTCTTTGTTGATTGAAACTGAAACAGCATCCGTTATACATATGGATTTACATATCTCTTAGTTGTCCCTTGACGTTATTAAAAATTAATTCATGATCTGAGGTTTGTTCTTGTTTTTTCTTATTTCATTTTATCTCGGCAATTTTGCTTGTATTTTTGAATTTACTTCTTCCAGTGAACTAAGATTAATTTCCAGTAGCTGTTTATGAAAAAGGGTTGATGTAAATTGCGTTTTCTAGTTTAATATATAATAGAATAATTGGGAGCAATAGAGAGAAAAAAAATCCATGTTGCATATATTGCAATATACTTCCCATAGAGGAATAGCCACAAATCATATCATTTATAACTTTATACCAGTGGTCTTCAAACTGTGTTCCACGGAACCCTAGGGTTCCACAAAGCATACCCAGGAGTTCCATCCACAATAAAAATCTAAATTAAAATTATAAATGTGTGGGACAAATGGATTCACGTTCTCTGAGGAGTTTATATAAACACGTGTTTCTAAAGCTCATCCCTATGATTAAAACTTAAAATTTTATTTGCATGTAATGTAACTTTATTTTGTAATACTTTTTGAACTTTTATTGTAGTACAATAAAAAGGATATTGAAACGTTTTTTTTATATGTGCTACCTACTGGAATGTGAATATTCTATTTTCTGTTATCCCGAGTTCCATGGCATAATTTTACTCTCGTTAGTGCACTGTTTTGTACAACTAAATAGTTTTCTAATGCAAAATGCACCTTTTTATATTTAACGAAAAAACACCTGTAATGAAGAAGAGGGAACAACTTATCGACATATCAACAGATTCGATGTTAAAATCTAAATTTCAGCAAGAACAGCTCCTAAATTTTATGGTTGCCAATTCATCCAAAGTACACTGAATTTTTCACTCAGATATAAAAAATTTGATATCAGTCAGAAAAATGAAGTTAAGTGAAAAATATTTCTTTCAATGTGGGTGGTTAATTACCAATTATAAAAAAGAATTAAATGCAACATATGAAATGGAACGTCAAATAAATTCAATAGGCCTGGACTTCGACGGAACATTATCCGGAGCGTCAAATATCCGAACCAAAGTCCGGATACGTTTTCAAACAGTGCAATGCTCAACATTTGTCTCCTGTGAGGCCAAAAGTGACGGGACAACCCAAGGTGAGGGATATTTGGGGAATTTCAGTTGTGTGATTTGGTAAACGTTTGAGCGGAATATTAGGTCAGTTTGTATCCAAGTGAGGGGGTTGATGTTGAGTTTTGTAGATGTAGAAACCTGGATGGCATGCGATGCAGAAGACTGTGGATTTCAAATGCTAAATAATGACGAGATAGTGACTTCAGTGCAAGAAGAATCCGACCCTGTAGACGATGAAACGGATGAAGACGAGGACAACAACAACAACGAAAGTAGCAAGGGTCCATCAAATGCTGACGCTTTTTTCTGCGTTAGAGACAGCTATGGAGGGGTACGAACAACAATCAGAGTGCTGTCCTACTCAACTACTGCTGCTCAAGAGAATCAGAAACCTTGCAGCGAAAAAACGAAGGTGTACAATGGTATAGAGAAAAATAAGTGATTATTTTCCTCAATCAAGGTAAAATTGTGACATTTTGCACCTATTTGGCTTTTTCTTCAAGCATGTTTCCCGCATAGGATGATTTTCAATATTTGTATAATGTCCAGCATCATACACTTCATGGGTCGCATTTGGTATTTGGTTATCCGAACAATCACGTATCCGAACGGTGTCCAGTCTCAATTGATTCGGTTAAACGACGTTTTAATGTATATATATTATGTAAATTTTTTTAATAAAATACGGTATTTTTAAAGTTGTAGTTACATAAAGTGTATACCTAAGACAAATTGCCCTACTTTAAATAATTAAAGGAATATTCTTCAATTAGAGAGGGGGGAAGGGGTTCTAAGAAAACACCTTATAGTTCTAAGGATTCAGTGAGTTGAAAAAGTTTGAAGACCACTGCTTTTTATACGAAGAATAGGTTTAAGGAACTATATCAACCTCTGTCGGAGGGTTTGGTTAAATTTCCACACATACATAAGTAATTTTAAAATCTTTCATTTATATATGTAGAGAGAGGAAGGAGTGAGTGAATATTAACGTCGCACCGTTCAGCTACACGGGGGCTTTTGGCGACGCACCTCGTAATTTTGAATTATGGTCGAGTGAGAAGGATTCAAGGACGTTTGAGCTCTCGACAGATTTAACGTGCATCACTCCCCTACACGGCGGGTCTTCAGTGGTACTGGGCTCGAACTAATGATACGCCAGCCCCAAGTCCATTGCCTTGACCACTAGGCTACCGTGGCCATATTTTTAGAGAAAGAACGAGTTCATGTGGTGTGTTTCACAGATTAAAATATTCTTAGAAATGAACCTCGTATTCAATATAAAGTGATAATCGTCCTGAAAGATGTTTCCCGTAAAACATTTCAAAAGTAGAGTTTTGTGTGTATTAATGTATGATTATTTTCGTGGAAAAATAATTTTGTTGATCCATATTTTATTCGTAGAACTTTTTTAAATACTTTGTTAATACACTGCTGGCCACCGTAAAAGCAACACCCTGAAGGAAGCACGCAAATAACATGAAATTTACAGCATGCATTAGCGGAGGTAAGATATGCGAATGATTAGAATTTCAGCGCAGTCACACATCACGCACGCCTGTGGCGCCACCTCAAAGCGCTATTTAAGGCTTGGAGATTTCGACGATTTCAAGTTCGGCAATTGGGTTTTTCTTGTGGTTTTTTCAAAAAGCGATCAGTTATGTCTCGTAGAAAACAGTAATCAGCTTTTGATCAAGTATCCGAGTTTGACAGAGGAAGGATAATGGTCTACCGAAATTGTGGATTATCTTTCAGGGAAATCGGTAGTCGTGTTGGACGAAACCAAACAACTGTAATGCGGATATGTGACCGTTGGATGCAGGAGGGTACGACGAATCGACGTGGTCGATCGCATCCACCTCAGTGCACCACTTCACGGGAGGACAGGCAAATTGTGCGCATGGCAGTGACGGATCGCTCAGTCACATCACGAACCATACCACAGCACTTTGAGTCTGTAACGCATCATTCAGTGTCTGCGCGTACCATTCGACGCCGTTTACAGCAGAGTGGTCTGTCCGCAAGACGTCCATTGCTTGGTCTATCCTTGACGCAGAACCACAGACGTCTCCGCCACCAATGGTGCGATGAAAGAAGGATGTGGGCGGCAGAATGGAATGAAGTTGTCTTTCCTGACGAGTTACGCATCTGTCTGCAACACCACGATGGTCGGATTCGAGTTTGGAGACACCGTGGAGAGAGGATGCTGAACAGCTGCGTTATGCACAGCCATACTGGTCCTGCACTGGGTATTATGGTATGGGGTGGTATTGGATATCACTCTCGCACTCCTGTAGTACGCATTGCCGATACTTTAAACAGCCAGGGCTACATCTCCGAGGTGTTGGAGCCAGTCGTCCTTCTTTTCCTTCAGGGCTTGGCCACAGCTATATTTCAACAGGATAATGCGCGACCACACGTGGCACGCACTGTCCAAAGGTTCTTCGTCAATCACCAGATTGAATAGTTTCCTTGGCTGGCTCGCTCTCCGGATCTTTCGCCGATAGAAAACATGTGGTCCATGGTTGCTCAACGATTGACCCAGATTACACCCCCAGCTGCCACACCAGATCAACTTTGGCAACGTGTGGAAGCTGCTTGGTCTGCTGTACCCCAAGAACACATCCAAAGTCTCTTAGAATCAATGTCGAGGCGTGTGGCAGCGGTGATCTCCAACAATGGCGGCTACTCTGGCTACTGATTCTGGCAGGAACCACATTTCACAGATGTCTATAAATATAATCCTTTGATGCTTGGTCAACATGCTATCTACAAAATAAATTTTGTTGTGCTATCTCTTGTCTTTCTTGGTGTAGCATTTACGGTGGCCAGCAGTGTAGTTTGTTGTTACCTTTGAAGTATGTTAATGTATTCTCACAAGGTCATTTCGCGGTACTTTTTCACGATTTTGAGGGGACATGGTACGATTTAAGCAAAAAATTTTAATTTAAGGTTTTTGAAAATTTTTTCGTCGCCTACTATGTGAAACAGATATTGTCTCTAAAATTTCATAAAAAGCTAGCCATTTAATTTTTTAAGGAAAAAACTTAAAATTTTTGAAGTGATTTTAAAATGCTAGTCCTCCTACAAAAATTTACGTACATGCATGAAATTAGATTTACGAATATGTCAAACTATGTATAACAAAAGTTGGTATGGGTTTTTCGATAACATGATTGGTATTTTAAAAATACATCTTTTTTGTGAATGCTTATTGAAAATTCCTTAAAAAATGTATAAATTATGAGTTCATTTATTTTTTAAAAAGTAAGTATTGATTTGATTCAAAAATGTATACCAATTTTAATTACATGTACTGTTAGCAATAGGTAAAAAAAAAAATTTCAAAGCATTAGAGACAATAGAAAAAAATGCCTTAGCATTTTAAATGAAGACAAACTAGTTATTTTATCTTTCTCTGAGATAAGTAAGTTTAAAGTTTTGATTTGCTAAGGGATGTGAATAAGAACGATCATAATTCTGCGTTTTTTAAGTTTAAAACTTTTAACTTTTGTGAGGTTATAGGAAAGAATAATTTAGGCTACAAAATTAAATTTAAATTTTTGACCGACTTCTGTCAATTGAATCGTACTGTGTCCCTTTAATAACGGATCAAGCTCACTTTATGAATCCCAAAATATCATACACTGGAATAATTAACGTATTTTAACATCAAAAATAAACACGAGTTTAAAATTTATAAAGCTCGATCCGAAAAAAGGGGACACAGTACGATTCAATTGACAAAAATCGGTCAAAAAATCAAATTTAATTTTTTTAGCCTAAATTATTTTTTATAATCTGTCCTATAACTTCCCAAAAGTTGAAGGCTCTAAACTTAAAAAACGCAGAATTATGATAGTTTTTATTCATATCCCTATGGCAAATCAAAACATTAAACTTACTTATCTCAGAAAGATAAAATAACGAGTTTGTCTTCATTTAAAATGCTAAGGCTTTTAAGGCTGGATCGAGTGAGTGAGTAAATATTAACGTCGCACTGTTCAGCTACACGAGGGCTTTTGGCGACGGACCTCGTAATTTTGAATTATGGTCAAGTGACGAGGACGACACCTGAGCTGGCACCTCCCTCTCTTAACTACCACTCCACACCAACGGGAGGACGCTTGAGCTCTCGACAGATTTAACGTGCATCGCTCCCCTACACTGTGGGTCTTCAGTGGTACTGGCCTCGAACTCATGACACGTTAGCCACGAGTCCATTACCTTGACCACTAGGCTACCACGGCCACCTTGTTGGTGTAGCATGGAAGTTTGGAGAGTGGGTGTCAGCTCAGGTGTCATCTTCGTCCTTTGATTGATGTTTCAAATCACATAATCTGTTGCCAAAACCCTCGAGTTGCTTCAGAGGGCGACATAAGCAAAAAAAAAAAAAAAAAAAAAAAAATAAAAAAAAAAAAAAAAAAATAATCAATTGACAGGGTTTAAAAGCCCAGTTAAATTTAATTTATAACAATTCCTCTTAATTCATTCATTGTTCATTACCAAAGACTTGAACTTGCAACCCATCATGCACAAACCTTTCCCTCAAAAAGTTTGACATCTTAGTTTAAAAATATATAACTCCCACCTCTCTCGAAGTTGATTCTTCTATTTTTTTATTGTTTACGGATGGTGCATTCCCGATTAACCCCCCACGGGTTCCATCCACTACCCCCTCTAATTCCAAATATTTTTTTAAAAGTCCAGCTTCCACTCCCTTTCTGAACCTTGTAGGTGAGCAAAAGAAGCGTCTTCGAACAAACATCCTGCCTAAACTTAATCAAAGTTGAACCTTCCCTCTTCCACCCACATAAATCAAGTGAGTGCGGGGGGTGACAATAAATCAAGATTCACCCCCCGGGAGCGAAGGTTTGAAAAACAGCCTCCTGTCGCGATATTTCACCTCCAACCTGAGCGGGGCGCTCTCTGTGTACAGGGGCGACCGGGCGGAAAGTTTACAATGGGGCCGCCCCATTAGTCGGGGGAATTTTTCGTCGAGGGAGGGAGTGAAAGTATTTTCTCATTCTCGTACATGGACACCTCTCGGCCGGGTGTTCTTTTAGTTAGGTGTGAATTTCCCGGACCGCTCGAGCGTGAGGGTAGACTTGTAGTTTCCGGAGCACTTAAAAGATCCTAAAAATACTTAAAGACTTCTCTTCCATTATACATTTTCCTACAAAGTTTCTTCCGTGTAATACAAATACTACTAATGTGTACTGAACTCTTTCCTTATATCGTCTCCTCTCTCTCTCTCTCTCTCTTGTTTGAAGAAACTTTAATATTAGTACTATAAATTAATTCAATTTTAAGAGCCCTTTAGTATTAATATATTACCTGATTAAGTGTGTATCATATAGAAAGAAAATTCATTAATTTCGATCGTAAACAACTGATTAAACAAGCATTTTTATCCTGATACAGTTACAGTTAATGTCTTTATTTGGGATTTAGAGCAACAAAGGCTATTATCCCATTTTATCCTGATAATGGAGAAACTTTTCGAAATCAAAAGAAATTGAGAAACCGCTTGATTTTTTGATTGATTTTTAAGGTCCCATTTTGAGGCAGCACCAGTGGTTGCAGTAGCCTGGTGGTTATGGTCTCGAACTCATGGCTGGAGTGTCACGGGTTCGAGTCCTGGTTCCACAAAGTACCCACCGTGTAGAGGGGCTGATGTATTTTAAATCTGTTGAGACTCAATGCCCTCCTATTGGTGTGGTAGCTAAGAGAGGGGGTCCCAACTTAGGTGTACTCATCACTTGACCATGGTTCAAAATTACGAGGCCCACGTGTTACTTTACAGCAGGGGTGGGCAGACTTTTCCAGGCTGCGGGGTACTTCTGATATTTTCAAGGAGTTGCGGTCTACCTAGTGTCAATGGCGCACACAAAGGTGAGGGAGGGGTCCACGGGTCTGGACGCTCCCTTCCTTTTCTTCCGATTCACTAGTCCCATGTATAAAGTATGTAAAATATAATTAAGTATTTGATATTATAATTTTTTATTTAATAATGTTAATTATTGAATCAGTAATTTAATTTTTGCTGTTTTTTGTACCCGACAATCGAAAAAATCAAAAAAATGTTTGGCTGCGTATTGGAATATGATACGAGAATGGTAGACCTTCAAAAAACCCTCTACATCCTTCTCTTTAAAAATTCTTGTGTACGCTACTGCTCAATGTCGTACGTGTGATGCGGTAAGGAAAAGAGTTTATTATAACTTAATAATAAGTACGGAATATGTACCTGCCTTCAGAACTAAAATAAAAAAACGCACTTTTAAAACCACGTTTAAAGCAAAATGCGATACAAACTTAATAATAATAGCCCCAAATATAATTATATCAAACGATACATTTATTATAAAACAATTCAAAATACATTAAAGAAATAAAATATTTTTTATCTATATAAAGTTAGTTTTCGTAGTTATAGTCATTAGAAGGCTTAGTCTGCGTACTGTCAGCCAATCTTGAATTTTCCGTATATAATTATTAACTGGTAAAATTTTTAGGCGGTGACCCCAAAATGTCTTGGTGGTCCACCGGTCGATCGCGATCGATGTAATGCCCACACCGGCTTTACAGTGTAACGTTTATATAACTCACTCCCTTGAAGCAACACGAGGTGCATTGAACCATGGCAAATTAATTTGCTTTTTATTTACGTTACACTCTAAGACAACATGAGGACTATTGGCAACGGACTTCGTAATTTTGAACCATGGTCAAAGGACGAGCATGGTACCTGAGCAAGCAACTCAGTCTTCTACTCCAACTTTCTACACTATAGCAACGGGAGGAGTTTGAGCTTTTAAATATATTTAAGGTACATCAGTTCCTCCATCAGTAGCTTTAGGTTTTATAACAGGATTGGCCAAACAGCAACCTGGCGGTCGCATGTGCCCCACCTTGAATAATTTTGCGGCCCATCGGATTAATTACAACTTAACAAAGTGCAATATTTTTGTTTTAGTGTTTTTTTATCAAATAAATTTTTTTTTATCAAATTTCCAGTTACTGCTTTATTACGACACTTCAGTTACTGCCTATCTTTTTTTTTTCGGAAAAAAAAAAAAAAATTAAATTTATCAAATATAAATCACGCTCAAACTTAACGAATGAAGACATATAACATCAATTACGATGCGCAAATGCACGTACATTACGTGTATTTACGCGCAAATGCAGTGCAATCTCAGTGTATTTACGCGCAAATGCACGTAAATACACTGAGATCGATTTGCAAAAATTAAGTGAAAGAGTTGAGGAAAATATCTCACTAATTAAATAAATGAAATATTATTTGATCATTGCATATTATCTACATTTGTTTACACATGAAAAACAATGAAAACAATAATAATATGTCAATCTGTTTTAAATTTTTACTCTAATAAATGTTTGCAATGTGGGCCCAAATCTAATATAAAGATATATATTTTTATATGCCACCCGCGGGATTATAATGCTTTTCCAAAGTGGGCCGTGAGGTCATTTGGGTTGGCTACATCTGGTTTAGAACCTTCGCCTCGACAATACCGATCCGTCAGTTCGCAAACCTGATTACTTGGATTGAGTGAGTGAGTTAATATTAACATCGCACTGTTCAGTTACACGAGGGCTTTTGGATACGGACCTCGTAATTTTGAACCATGGTCAAGTGACGAGGGCGACACCTGAGCTGGCACCACTTCTCCTAACTAACACACCACACCAACGGGAGGACGTTTGAGCTCTCGACAGATGCATCGCTTCCCTACACTTAGTGGCACTGGGCTCTAATTCATGACATGCGAGCCACGATACGATACCTTGACTATTTGGCTACCGCGGCCTCATGATTACTTAGATACCGTGGCCACTTGAACCATGGTGAAGTGACGAGGACGAGAAATGACGAGACGGAGAGTGACTGATCACACAAGTACACAAGTACCCCCATCCCCAAATTTCACATCACGTCAGCTTGATTTAACCTGGCGCAGTTTACAGAATTTCGTTGAGTCAACCTAGTTGAACGTTAATTAAGTAAGGGGGGGGGGAGAAAGAAAGAAAAAACGCTTTCTCAAATAATATATTTTTAAATAACAAGGATTTCCACAACAATATTTTGCATTATGCGTTTTTATATGAGTCCTAAAATCTATATTTGGACAAAAACAAATAATATAAAAAAATCAGTTCACAATTAAATCTGATTTACCTGGTACGGAAGATTTACATAAATTATGATTATTCACTAGATTAGATTTCCAATCTATCTGTATCTCTATGGGAGAAAAGCGACTCACACACTCAATCCTCACGAGATTTTCGGAACTATTTAGACCTACAGACTTGAAATTTAGCTGGCAGATTTATTTTGTTGAGTAGAGATCCGTTAAGAACAAGTTTTGTGGAAATCGATTCGGGGGTGTAAAAGAAAAAAAAAACTTCCGTTTTAGAAATTCAAGTCCTATTCTTTTTGAAAATAAGAGGTGAGTGGTATAAGAATGCTTTTTTTTAAAATACAATCGAAAGTTTAATGCTAGAACCTTTGCTGCTCCATATCCCACAAAAAAACTAACAGTAACTGTAACTATTTTATGCTAGGATTTATATATCAATAACTTTAACGGCTAGTATTATTTGAATTCATTTTCAGTTTAGCTAATATTACTGTTTTTGAAGGAATTATATTAAAGAATACGTTGTTTAAAGATATTTTATAGATATTTTGACGAATGGATATAATCATCGATGGGAAAAAATAAGTAAAATTTAAGAATTTCTGTTATTCAAATCAATACTGTAAATAACAATTTTATGCTGTATTTTATATCATTTTTTTATACAGAGAAAATCGCTTATCACGAAAATGAAAGGACTGAAATATTTTTTCGTGTTAAAAGAATTCCGTGTAAAATATATACAGTCGATTCTCAATAATTTGAAGTTGAAGGGACCAATGAAAAACTTCGAATTATCAAGAGGGTAGGAAAAAACTGCCAAAATACACGAAGAGAAATTTTTTTCTAATAGATTTAAATTTGAAACTATGTAATAAAACAACAACTGTACATATGTATAAAATTATTTTAAAGTATTTTGAAAAAGTACATACACTCATGTCCATAAATTAAGGATAATTCAGAATCACACAGAAATTGAACTCTAAAATAAAAATTTCACCTGTAGCATTATCACCCATATCTTGAAGAAGAATATGCAAATTACAGGAAACCACCAGATGGCGCGGATAGTACGTCACAATGACGAGAGTGTAAGAGAGGGGTATGTAAGGAATGGTGGCAAAGAAGTAAAATTGTTCACAAGCGCTTTAAAAGCCTTTCAGTGTTATAACCGCGTAGTTATGGCACAAAGGAAGCATTTGGATGATTTTTTACGTGGTAGAATTATCGGACGACTGGAATGTGGACGTACCAGCAGGAAGTATCCGAGGAACTTGGAATCGCCCAGAGTGTCATCTCCAGGCTTTGGCAACGATTCCAAGATGATGGTAATGTGAGAAGATGTTACAGCACAGGTCGTCCCCGAGTTACAACGCCGAATGAGGACCGGTATTTGGCAGTTACTGCCAAAAGAAACAGACGGAGCACAGCATCAGACCTGTCTCGTCAGCTCTCTTCAGCTACCGGTACGACAGTTTCAAGGCAGACCGTGTACAGACGCTTAGGGCACAATGTTCTATATGCTCGTAGGTCTATCAGATGTGTTCCCCTTACCGCAACTCACTGTCGCCTGCGATTAACCTGGAGTAGAGAGCATGCATTGTGGACACCGCAACAGTGGTCTTGTGTGATGTTTTCCGACGAGTCCAGGTTTAGTTTGCAGTCTGATTCTCGCCGGACTTTCATATGGAGAGCGCCAGGTACCCGTTACCACCAACAGAACACCATTAAACGACACCGTTACAGGGTGCAGGATGGCTCGTTTGGGGAGGAATTATTCTTGGTTCCAGAACTGACCTGCATGTTCAGAATGTAACGATGAAGGCCACATCTATCGGATGTCATTCTGGAACAACATGTACGTTTGTTTCGGGTGCCATGGGTGCTGAATTTCTGTTTATGGTTGACAACGCCCTCCTCACCGTGCAAACATTGTAGACGAATGCCTTCAATCGAAGGATATCACCCGTATGGATTGGCCAGCATACTCACCGGACTTGAATCCAATAGAGCATGTGTGGGATATGCTTGACCGACGAATGGTAGCCCGTCAACCCTCTCCCGCCTGTCTACCGGAACTTCGGAGGGCATTGCTTGATGGAGTGGTGTAATATTCCCCAAGATCAGATTGATAATTTGATACTCAGCATGCGTAGGCGTTGTAAGGCCTGTATTGCATCGTCCGGAGACATACTCCGTATTAACCATCATACTAACCATGTTATACTGTTTTTGTAAATAGGTTCTTTTTTTAAATTTGCTCCCGGGAGTAAAAATCGCAATTTTTATTAATTATGTCAAACATATAGCATCTTTTTTGCTCTTTACCTTTTGTTTAATAAATAGACTTTACAAATAAGTCAAATTTGTTTTGCTTCTGTCTCTTTCTTTGCCTGAACTTCATTATCCTTAATTTATGGACATGAGTGTATTATACAGTATAAATATTTTACAGAAGTTAAAAGTCCTGTATTAAAAGAACACGTTTATGTATTAAAACAACTATTGAAAGAACACACGCTGTACATAATTAATTTTTTTGACGAAAAAAATCTGTTTTTTTTCTATGGCATTCAATCTATCTTTGTCAATAGATTTTTCTAGAATAAATGAAGCTTGAAAAACGTCCACATCAACATAATTTTGAAGGAAAAGGTTGTGTAGTTATTTAGTGGGACACACACACACACACACACACACACCACACACACACACACACACACACACACACACACACACACACACACACACACACACACACACACACACACACACACACACACACACACA
>BMAO01010880.1:0-20219 GCA_019973975.1 Trichonephila clavata
CTACGCTGTTTTCTTTAAATCTCGTTCGTAGAAGAAATCGCCAAAATGGCGACTTTTGGCAATATTTTGAAAAAGTCGCCAAGAGTGACCGTACAGTAAATGTTTACCAAAAACTGTTCTAAAATATTGTGTATGATTTAAAATACTGTGAATTGACTTCGCTTAATTTCTGTGAACTAAGTTTAATTGTACTTGACTAATAAGGAATGCTTTACTCTGTTGCTCATGTTATTACTAATAAATTAGATACAGGAAATATGCATTGTGTTTCAACATTCTGAGAGAAAGGGTGCCCTGTTAAAAATTAATTGCATTACGGCCAATGATGACCAAACAGTTTCACATGCTTTTAAAACATATATCGGAATGGTGTTTGGATTTGCAATTGGTACCTTCAATGCACTTGGAAGAAATAATTAAATGATCTTGTTTTCAAATTTTGAAATGTGAAGTAAAATTTCTCTAGTAGCTCTTTTGGAAGGAATAAGTTCAATAAGATGTAAACAAATAATGGAAAATTTTAAAATTGCATCGACTGATAAAAAAAGCCTGCTTTCAATAAATATTTTGATGATAATTATTGTAATTCAGCCTACTAATAGTATAAGTCACATCATCTATACTTCTGCATGCCAATACTGATAAAAATATATATTGTTTATCTTTTCACAAAACATGAGTAACCAATTATTTTAAAATGAAAATTTAACTGTCAAACAGATAGTTAGTTGAAAATACAGCATAACACATATTTAGAACATTATAGAATTTTAAATGATACTCTCCCCAGTTTATATCCTCACAACCTATTTCCATTTCAAAATAAATTGAAGATTCCTGACAGATATTTATGACCAGGCAACAAATTCTTGGTTTGTAAAATTGCAGACTAATGGAGATGTATTTTATGTAGATAAAAAGATTATGGAAGCATTTCAGAAAGAGGTTATGTGTGTATGATGAATGCCATTACAGGTGTGTAAAATTATCATGTTCAGCTTGGTATACATGTGAATGCTCAGATAATCATGCACCATGTAAACATATTAAGATCATTCTTAAATTATTTGAGAGATTCCATGTTGTTGAAAATGTTGAATATACTTCTTTCCATATCTTAGATAGAAAGTGTGGTGTGGGGTCTTCCGCCAAAGAAATATGTAATGACATAAAAAAAACCAGGAGACTGAACTTCTACTTGTAGTATTAAATTGTTTATTGCAAGGTAAAATAGTTCAGGAACAATTGTCTCAACATGCAATTCCGTAAAAGAAAGGTAAAAAGTAATTAGTAAAGAATTATTTACCTGCTCCTCATGTACCTACCTCCCAATCAGCATTTAAACTAGCAGTAAATATTTAAGCCAACTATTAGGGATATAAAAATAAAAAGGAAAACTCTGGAATGTTCTTTTTTTTTAGTTGTCAAGAAAGAAAACATTCAAGCTCAGGCAAGTCAGCGTTACTCAATTCAAAAACTATTTGCAAAAAAAACTTAACTGTATCTTTAAAACCTGATATACGCTTGCAGTGGAGTTTTTTTATGTTTTCCGAGACATTTAGCTATGTTTTTATGGGGTAAAGTTGTTGTATATTTTTGTATGAGATGAGGAGGTAAGTGATTATCAAAAATAACCAAATTTTTGTCACAAATGGCTTTATGACAGTATATTAGAAACATATAATTTAAAAATCAGGCAGGATAGAGATTCCATTGCAGTTGAATGTTACCACACAAATTTTGGAAAGTGATGGGAATATGGTAATTTTTATATCATTCATTATTAATAAAATTTTAGGCAAAAAAATTGATTTATACTTTTGGAACATACGAATTTAGAAAATATATGTATACTTTTTGCAGGTAAGTTTTTAATATAATTTATATAGGATCAGGTGATGTTAATGCTTGCTATCAATACAAGCAAAAGTATATACTAAAGTAAGTAATATGTTTTATCTTATGTGTAAATAATTCTTAATAATAAAGTCATCATTTTGATAATATTTGTGGTATTTGTTATACAGGAATAGACCTTGAACATTTGCCTTGCCTATTTAGAAACAGGTATTTCATCCATATGTTATATTTCATGGGCGATGAGGAAAGTGGTAGTGAAAGTAATGATATAATGTGATTGCCTTTTTTATGGTATAGATGTACTAATAAGGATTTATTTATTTTTTTGTCCAGTAATGGACCAGATTTTGATATACTATTTCTTTTATAAATACTTTAAATAGTTATAGTTTTTCAGGTTGCTTTATATGTGTTCTGTGTATCAACCAGATGAATGGAGTAAATATTCTTACATCTCTGAAAGTCTTGAATGACTTTTTGATCTTAAAAAGTGCTAGATGGGATTTTCAGCTGTGATGACATATACATTGTAATTGCATCACAGTTGTGAAAGACTTTTTAAGCATTAAAAATTGTGTAATGTAATTAATTAGTAAGTAATATTTATATGATGGGAAAATAAGTTAATATTTATTTAGTTTTAAAAGCAATCAATTGTCTACTTTTTTTAAGACTGTCAACAATATTAGTTACACAACACTTTTTAATACAGTAGGTATAATCCAAAACCATTTGCAAAATACAATGGTTTGTGCAGTAAAGTAGCTTAAAGGGTGGTGCATTCCATCTTATGTCAAAGCGGTACAAGTAATAAATTTTTCTTAAATCGAAAAACCTTGTAGAGTTGATTTTTCATAATTTTTCCAAGTTCCAAATATAAACAATCATTAGCTGCATAGTTATTTATATTAAAATTTTAACATTTAAGAAAAAAACGTTTAACAGTACATGTTTTGTAAAGAAAATTAGGAAACTGTATTTCTTTTTTTAAAAAAAGGTATAAAGTATTCATTCAGTTTGGAAATCCGAGAAATATTATGTAAGTCAATTATTACTTTGCTACTTTCCATAATAAATTATTCTGTTGTAGCTAAGTTCATCAAAATCGCTTCCTTCAACCACATAAGTTATACTAGAATCCTAAGAGGGTTTTCAGATAAAAATATAACTTAGTTCTTGGTTTTGCTAGGTATTTTTATCATGCTTTATACTCAGCTTAACAAATATTATTTTTTAAAATACTATTAATACTTCAATATTTTCGCGGTTTATACTTTTGTATTACTATTTAAAAAATAATTTTCTAGATGTGCTAACTTTTGAAGACTTTCAGAAATATATTTAAAACCTGCAGCTAACTGATGAATTGAGCCTTCACATTACAAATAGCGATCTTACATCGATATATTAAATCAGTCGTATTAAAATAGAAAGACAGCTTTTTATTGGACCTCGTAAAAAAGTTTGTTAATGTCTCTGTCTCAATTGCTACTATTATTTATTCAAACTTGCATAAAGACTTCTATTTTTCTTTGGTGATCTTTTTGACAATCACATCGTTCTGATTTTTAAAAAATGTATTAAAATAATTTTATATTATTATACTATTATTTTATTTTAGTAAAATGGTGAAATTCCGTAGAACTATTAATCTTGGGAGGGTTTTATTTGAAATTTAAGAAGATATTGCTGCAAAATAAAAGATTCGCAATAATATACTTTGTAACTGCCGCTTACGTCATTACTTGGGGTAACCAAAAGTAATTAATAGAATCTCGGGGTAAATTAATATATTTAATGGCATAAGATAGCACAGTTACAAAGAACAGACACTTAGACAATTACAAGACAAACATTTAGAGAAAATAAGTGAAAATAAGTAAAGTTTACATAGTCCAGGATTGGACATCGAAACAGGGAACGCACGCTTGTCCAGATCCAAACTCTCTCTGACGATACTACAGTGTTTCGTACAGTCACACTTCCGGTCTAACCCCATATTGTAATGGAGGCACCTACATTTCGGTCTCGGAACTTTAACGTGTGTTACAGACTCCCCCCCCCCTCTGGTTCCGTTGACGTCTCGGCTCGGAAACAGGAGGTACTCTTTTTTTTTTGGGGGGGGGGCGTCCTCTTTTCCTTAGAGGAGCTTCTTCTAAGACCAGGGTGGTCCATACACTTTTCCTACGACAGGAATCTTTGATTGCCAGGGTGGCACTTCTTCCGAGTTTAGGGTGGTCTATAAACTTTTCCTATAACAGGACAACTTTAGTATTCTAATGATATATTTCAATTATTGTGAGATGAATGAACGAAATGCATTTATTAATTTCAGTAATGAAACATATGTAAAACGAAATAAAAAACAGGCTCGGATGTGTGTAAGAAGACAAAATTTGCTTGATAGTAAATTGAGAGAAACTCAGGAACGATCGAAACAATCTCATATTAGAAAGAGCTGTACTTTTTTTAATAAATTCTGACGGGATTTAATAAAAATTTTGGAAAGGCTGGGCATTTTTTTCAAAGATTTGTCTGATGATTATAAAAAAGAACTCAAACATATCTCCGAAGTTTCGGGGTTTTTTTTTTTAATATTTAACTATTGGATTCAGTTTATTGATCAGCAATAAAATAAAGAAATATTTAAAAAATTTGCTTAGTATAAAAAATGAATAAAATAACAATTGAATACCATGAAATTAGTAAAATTAGAAACCTGTGTTGCTCCATGACCCAATCGATCAATTTAAAACATTGTCAGCATATATATATACCTGATAAGGTTTGGGCTAATAAAACAAATTAAAAACTTCCTTACACAGCCTAACATTAATAAAAAAAATATAGAGACCTTTATAAATCGTTTCTAGGTTTAAAAAGAAAGAAGGGGAAAAAACATTGTTTTAGCGAAATGATTTTATGTTCATTGCAACAATATGCGTATAATATTAATTGGATAATTCCAAATGAGTTATAACGGCTAATAATTCTATTAGGGATGTTTAAATCACCTAAACCTTAAAGTAAGCCGCTTTTCAAGGTTTGGCTGTGAAATAAGCAATTATGAGCAGCCGATCCCTGATTTAGGGGTGCGAGAGATTCTAAAGATGAAAAGGCGGAGACAGAGAGTCTGATTGCCTTCTTCTTGGAAAATTGAATGATTTACTTTTGACATTTATTGGAGGCATCTGGTCAAAGTGGTTCAACAGTATCGGGGCTTAGAGGTGTGGTCTTCCTAGAAAACTTTTTGAAGAAGCGGTTAGTTCCATTGACACAATGCAGAGTAGAATCAAAGCTATCTTGAATGACTACTGCGTGACATAGATCTATAGTTATACTGAGAACAGCAATATTTTCCTCCTCAATTGATTTATCAAGTAAAGCAGTTGAAATGATTAAAGATAAAAAAAATTTCATACACATCATGAGGGGAAAATAAACGAAGCAAAGTTTTTATAAGAATGTAAATACGCATTAAAAATAGATCTATCATAAAATAATTTGAATCAAATATAAGCCGAAATTAACTATGCAATTATAAAGAAATACGTAGGAATTTAGTGAAGAAATTTCTACGTAAAATTCAAAAAGTATTTTTCATGTTTTTTCCTGCGTTCACATAAAATTGAATAAGCGAAATATTTTATAAAGCTTTGCAATAAAATTCCATGTGTAAGAATATTAACAATTGTTAAGTACAGTTAGATCATTTTTAGAAGTGGTAAAAATACAGCAAAATTGCGTTTCATATAATACATCAATATCTTTTTATAATACTATGAAAAACTTTTTTATTAATATATAATTAATTATTTAACGTATGTTCACATTTTGAAACGCTAGCAAGTAGTAAATCATTTGAAAAATGTTTCGGATGGTACCAATTAATGAGATACGCACAATATTATTTATAAGTTCTAAAAAACATGTCTACTTTGCTAGAAGTGTTAGCTATCCAAAATACTAAATATTATGAAGTACAGACAATTGCACAGGAAAATCAAACCTATACAATAGTATAAAATTTTCATGAAACTAGTTTAGCTGTTAATATTTTTGTTTTTTAATCTTTTTTTAAAAAAAAATACGTATATTTCCGAATACGGTGAAAATTGTTTAACACGAATCTGATTATTTTGGAATTGAAATATTTTTTCGTGTTAAAGGATATAGTAAAAAAAAAAAATATTTCACCAAAATTAAGTTTATTAGAGTACATTTTATTTATATAGATCTAAATATTCATGTATTTAATAAAAATCAATGAAACAAAAACATTCATAAGAACTTGATGAAATTTATTGCAAAATTTTAAATTTTTTGAAAAGCAAAACATTTATTGAGTTTTTGGAAAATAATCTGATGAAAAAAATTTACTAGTTAACAATGGCGTTACGTACAATATTAGGGCCTCCGTGCAAAATCACATTTGGGCCCCAAGCCATATCTTACAGAGAATTGCAAAACCGTAACACACCGGGCTTTGCTCCCCTTCCCCCACACACACGATGCGGGAGCGTACATTACGCCACTGATATCAAACATCGTTTTGCTATAAATCTAGCTAATCTTTCAATTTTGAATTTCTTTGGTAATCTTTCTTCACGAGATACAAATACTATAGGCCCAGACCTAGTTAGACTCTGATAAATTAAGGCCTTTGTGCAGAGGTGAATTAAGCGGCCGGATGGCCGCCAGGGGCCCTAAACTTGAGCAATTCATACCACAAGTTTTGTACAATTTATATGCATAGAAAGCTTCACACACAGCATATTTATACATCTTTATATTTAATACAGTAAGCAGGGATGTCTTTAGACTTCTTGGGGCCCTGGGCCCTTTCGCAAAAGTAGACCCTGAGCCTCTGCACAAATTTAGGCCCCCAACTATGACGCATAAAAGTAAACAGTGCGTAGCATACGTTGTCAAATACTCGTACAAACCCCAAACAAATAAATATGTACGACTTACAATTGCACAAATCGGTTGGCCTATATAAGGACGACGGTCATCACATGTAGCCAGTTGACATATTATCCGAAATTCTAAGTTTTTCGGAGAATATAACACCGGAAAAAACATTCGAACGTTGAAATTATTCGAAACATGATCTTATTAAGGCTGATTCGAAAACGAGATGAGGCCCCCAATGTAGCCGAGACCCTGCCCCAGTTGGCCCATGCTTTAAGACGTCCCTGACATTAAGTATTAGAACCTTTTGCTAAATTTGGATAAAATATTGAAAATTATACTGGTCAGTCATTTGATAATGCATTCAATATGTCCAGGTAATACTCAAGTCTACAGGCACATGTTAAACTACAGTTCAAGCGCCACTTTCCGTTTTTTTTTTTTTTTTTTTTGTGCCAGTCACTCCTTAAATTTAGTAGAAAATTTTGCAACAAAAAGTTGTAGCGATGTGATTAAACATATTATGCTGCCCAGAAGATATTCATTTTTTCTCTGCATACCCCCCCCCCCCATCTGTAATCAAGTGGTAGCGTGTCGCGCTTTCACACCACGTTCAGGGTTCAAGCCCCGGGCTGGCAAGGTCGACTCAGCCTTTAATCCCTTCAATTTGTCGATACAATGAGTACCAAGCTTGTGCTCGGGAACTAATGTTTCGCGCCAGACTGACCACCTGACCGGAACATGAGGCCATGCTTCCCAGTGCCCAAGGTCACAAAAACTGAGATGGGCACAGTAGGCCTTGGCCCTCTAGTGGGATATTGAACCACTGAAAGTTGAGTTTATCAACCCATCATTGGCGAATATTAATAAAATTCTGGAAAGAAGTAAACGTGCAATATCGGAGATAAAAGTTTTAGGTACATGATGGTCAGCAAAAGAAGATGTCGTACGAGCTATAAGACTGTGTTATACGCATACAAGAGATACCCTGGCCGAAATCCGTGACGCGAATGAGGAAAAAAAAGGTTCAATAGTGAAGGCACAACTTCCCTTTTGAAACAGATGGACAAATATGAAATTTACCTAATGACCTGATTTTGAATATCTTACTGCTGAGAATAATTGCTACAAGTAAATAGTTGTAAAAAGTTGAGTGTGAATTATTAAATGATCTAGTCTACCAAAATATCTAGAGCAGGGGTCGCCAAAGTGGTCTATATAGACCCCTAGGGGTCTATTTAACAACAGTATGGGGTCTATCTGACCCAAGGGGTCGAATGGGGGTCTATTGGGACTCGAAGGAAAAACAGTTCTTTATTCGCAAATCACACATATCTAACTGCGTACGTAAAATTTAAAATATTTTTATAATTGACTTAATATTATATTCTTTATAGAAAATAAAATAATAAATCAGAAAACAATCTGCCCCTTTTTCCTTATGGGTTTTCGTATGTATACCGTGACGTCACAACTTGACCTTGTGACCAGTTTGTAATTTGCATGACTCATAGTATGTAGCCAGAAGAGCGATTGAGGCTTATCCGTGTCTCTTGCTGGCGAACCCATCAACCAATTAGGAGCCTTTGGCGCAGACTTGGCGAGCGACGACGCTGCCGTTGGCTTTCTATGCATTAAGCGCGAAGGGAATCTTCAGTACTCCGTTTTCTTTCTTCTTATGTGTGTGGTTTTAGTTCTTTTAATTTTCTTCTTTTTTATACGGCAGTTACGCATCGTGTCGTTGGTTCGCCCTTCGTCTCCATCGCAAACCATACGAGCCTTGCATATGAGTCAGATGCATATGTGCGCTTGTCCAATTCTACACTGGATGCTACAAACGCAAATATCATATGCATTTTCAGCTATCTTTGTGAACTGTGAACAGTATTAAATGCTTGTATATATATATATATATATATATATATATATATTAACATTTATAAACCCCGTGCACCACCGAACGCATAACACGGGGGTAAACAACACAGACAGAAGAAAGGATTACAACACGAACATCCATGCCTTCTCCAGGATTCGAACCAGTCCCTGCGGCACCGCAGTCAGCTTCACTGACCACTATACCGGATGGGCGGCCTTGTATATATATAGTGTCATTATTACTACTATTATTACTACCATTGGATAATTAGTTATTGTTTCTATAAAACTATTCGTTTAGTTTTGATATCAATTTTAAATATTGTTACTTGTGAAAAGGTAAGATTTAATAATGTGGATTAGTATAATATACCAACTTAATTTTAACTTATTTACAGAACTCTAATTTAAAAATGACAGCTTCAGTATCTAAAAAGAAATGTCGGTATTATTCATTGGATTACTTAAAATTTGGATTTATTTGTTCACCGACAAATGAAACTATTCCTATGTGTCTTATATGCGAAAAAAACTTTTGGAAATGAATACATGAAGCCGTCAAAAATGAAAGATCATCTTGAAAGGCTTCATTCAGATAAAAAAAATGAAGAATTAGAATTTTTCAAAAAACTCAAAGAAAAATTCACATGTCGACCAACTCTAAAAAGTTTTATGAAACAGTCTACTGAAATTGAAAATGAAGGAGGATTAATTGCTTCGTACAAGATTTCGCTTAATATAGCAAAGAGGGGAAAACCCCACACAATCGCAGAAGAAATTGTAGTACCTGCAATTAAAGACGTCATTGAGAATGTGATGAAAAAAGACTCTACTAATTTGCCATTAAGTGGCATACTACTCTGTAAAACGGCGTATTGACGAAATGGCCGAAGAAATAGAAAACACAGTAGTTTCAGAGCTAAAAAATTGCAAGTTGATGATCAACTTGATGAATCTGTTTTTGGCGTTTCTGCTATTCTTATGGCGTATGTTAGATATTTCAGTAAAATTAAAGGAGAAGTCATTGATGAATTTTTATTTGCTAAATATCTTGAAACCGATTGGAAGGGAGTGACGATTTTTAGATGTTTACAAGAATATTTAAATAAATATGACATTCCGCTTGAAAATATAATAGCAGTAGCCACAGATGGCGCACCTTCTATGGTAAGGCGTTACCGAGGTTTTGCTACATGCCTCAAAGAAAAAGTGCCCGGTATTCGTACTATTCATTGTGTGTTGCATAGACACAGCTTAGTAGCAAAATATCTGAGTTCAGAGTTATATGAAGCTTTACAGTTTTGTATTAAATCTATTAATCAAATTAAAGCTCAACACCTCTTAAATCAAGATTATTTGCCAAACTTTGTGAGGAAAACAATGAGTTATTTAACCAATTACTTCTGCACATCGAGGTTAGATGGTTGTCTAGAGGTGTATGCTTGCAACGGCTCGTCAATTTATTTGACTCCACGACAGAATTTCTGAACGAAATAAATCCTGTTCTAAGCAATGAACACCAAAACAATAAGAACCATATTTTTTATTTAGCAGACTTATTTGGAAAATTTAATGACGTTCAGACAAAACTGCAAGGAAAAGATGTAACAATTATCCAAGCTCAGACAATACTGTTAGGCTTCCAAGTAAAATTAAATTTATTTAGATCTTCATTGCTACGTAAGGATTATAAGTATTTTTCAAATCTACAACAATTAAAAATAAAAGAAGAAGACTTGGAAATATATACAAATCATCTTCAAAAATTAAGCGACGATTTTAAACTGCGCTTTGTTGATTTGGAAAACATCGACATCCCTGATTGGATTATTGCGCCATTTTCGGCGCAAATTGATAACGTCGACATCAACATACAAGATGACCTTGCTGAACTATTGTCCGATCTTGAAGCAAAAACGCTTATTAAAAATTTGACAATACATAAATTTTGGACAAATATAAATATAAAGCAAAAATATGTGAAACTTTACGAAATGGCTCAGCCATTTATGCTGGTGTATCCAAGTTCGTATATGGTTGAAGCCGGTTTCAGTCACGTTAATTCAATTTTAACTAAAAACAGAAATAAGTTAAATGTGGAGCTTCGAGGGGATTTACGGTTAAAATTGACTAATTTCGAACCCAATATAGTGAACCTTGCCAAGAAACACCAGGCACACTCATCTCATTAAGAAGTAAAAAAGCTGTAGCTACTTTACTTACTGTTTCTGATTTATTAAATATTTAGACTAATATATAGTTTTATTTTAATTACCTGAAAATTACAATTGTGGGGGTCTATGGAGGTTTCGAAAAATTATATAGGGGGCGATGATCAAAAAAGTTCTACGACCCCTGATCTAGAGTATTATATCCAAAATTTCGGACATGTATTCGGAAAAATCATTTTTGAACTTGAAAGAAGGGAACATTTCACAGTGAATTCATTTTGTGTCATATGCGATAGGACAATAACAGAACTATCCCGAAGAGCTGAGATATATGAAACTATCTTAGAACACACCTAACTGTATTTTTGACGAGAGATTATTACCTAGAATTAAGAAGAAAGCTCTTATACAAAGACTAATGGATATTTATGAAGATGGTATTGAATCTTTTAATTTTCGCGAAGTAGTGGATCAGTTTTTACGATTTTTGAAAGAAAACAAAGATACATTGAAAACCATACTAGAAATTTATCGAGTTGCTAGAGAAATGGTATAAGGGGCGGCTCTAGGGCTGGACAAACCGGACCTCTGTCCGGAGCGGCAAATTTTAAGGGCGGCATTTGGATCGAATTTGGAAAATATTTTTTAGTGTTACAAAAAGTTTGTTATATTTTTCTGAAATATGGGTGTGAATTTTATATTTCATTTAACGTGCCTTATTTCTTTATTTTGTACTCTGAATGTTTAATGTCAGTTGTTTTTTGTGTTGAAACTTTAAGGGTTCGAGGCGGGAGTATATGTTAAATCATGAAATTTGATATGCTTACACATCTTTCACTGGTAACTTTCTCAACATCCAGGAGTGAGGTCACAATAGACATTCCTTTCACCCATACGATGTCCAGTGTCAGCTATCCAAAAGGGGACAGGGGTAGTAAAAGTTTTTAATGGATAGAAAGCCACAAGAGATGTTTTACTTTAGTCTTGAATGTAGTTACTATTAGTTAAAATATATACTTGTGATCTCCTCACCATCAGTAGATTCTTTTTCGAAGAAATTGAAACGCTGAAATGGGCCATTTCTTCTCACATTTTAAGCGTTTGAAATAATAATAGGTACTTATGTACTTAATTTCGAATTATTTTGTATTTTTTAAGGCTTAATATATATATATATATATATTATATATATTTAGGATGCATTTTTGTTCGTCAGAACTATTCAGGTTGTGTATCGATGTGAACAATTTATCATTTTAATTATAATTTTTTGCTTTGGAGAGGGCCGGCATTTTCCACTTTGTCCAGGGCGGCAAAACTGCTAAAGCCGGCCCTGATGGTATCGATTTTCCCTAATGTGCAGACATACTTTTGAAAATATATTTAACAATACCGATACCAAATGTATCAGGTGAGTGATCTTTTTCAGTTTTAAGGCGCGTTAATATTATTTAAGAATACTATGGGAGAGGAGACAAGATGAACAATCTTGACATATTACGTATAAAACAAGATTTTTTGGACAAAATGGACACGGGAAAAAATTGATGTGAATTTGCCAAAAAGAAATCAAGACATAACGTTTTACAGCAAAATTGCACAAGCTCTTTAATAAAGTTATTAATTTTTTTTTTGAAGTTAAGGTTTATCTTGAGCAATTGAGTTTTAATATAGCTATACATTTTATTACGAGATTTTAAGTTTAACGAACCTTTTCACTATTTTAGTTTTTTACTCTTGAATTCATGGGCCTCAAACCTTTTACCGCCAGGGGCCTCCAACTAACTTAATCCGTCTCTGTCTTTGTATTGGAATCAGATCTCGAACGCCACTTATATAAATGTCGAAGTCTCAGTGTTATTTAAAAGATTATTTCAGGATATTACTGGAATCTGTCATTAAATGTAATTTTCTAATATATAAAAGAAAGTTTTTAAAAAAAAAATTTTAATGAAATGAATTTAAGGCATCAGATAATTCAGTATTATGAAAAGGTTTTTTTTTTCGATTGGAAAACACCATAAATTGTATTAAAATGATTTCATCCTATATATGAATTTCACAAACTTCCCAGTTATTTCATTTCATACCTGTTTTAATAAAATTCATCAGGTTTAGAAAGTTTTATTGCAATTTTTATATTCATTTGCTTGCATTAGAATTTAAATTTGAGTTATGGTCAGGCTAAAAATAAATGGGCTTTCCAAATGCGCTATGGTTTCGAATCTTGATTTCATTCACGACCCTTTGTTTTGAATATCGTAGTATGCTTCATATTAAACGAAATTGATTCTTGCAATCCTTAGACGGCGTAATATGGATGGGAGAAACGAGATACGTGTCACATATTTGTCACTAGCATTTCAGAAATTCGAGGTACTGCATCGCCTATCCAAATTAAAATTTTCAGTTGTTTGTGTTTCCAAACCATTCATTTATAGTAGTACTAATATTACCTTTAATGAATATGTTATGTGTATTGAAATCAGTAATTCAAGGAAGAAAATTTTGAGAAAATCCCTTAAATAGTATAAATACTTTACTGTAATAAACTAAAATTTTCTGACTTACAAATTTATGCAGCATATAATACAAAAGTCATTTTCATTTACATTATTAGGAATAAATGTATGCATTCCATATGATATTGTCAACCACGTTGAAATATTTAGTGAAAACATGCACAGATTATCCAGAATATAAACGTTTTTGACGAATGTTAACATTTTGACTTGAAAATAATAAATTAACTTCAATTTTTTTAATTAATGGTCGTTACAGTAAACGTCATCCTATTGATGCGAGCTGCTAATTTATTTTTCACTACTTTTCACAAAACATCAAATTTAATCAGTTAATTCCATTTATTTAATACTTAAACCCATCAAAATATATTTTATATATTTTTTTTAAAAAAATGTTAGTAGTACTCAATGGCTTAAATTATACCTCCGCATCGCAGGGAGGCCCAGGATTCAAGGGGCCCCATATATAGACTGACTGATGTCGAATAAGTAATCCTTTGTAAGATCCGGCTTGGGGCTTAAAACCAGACTTTATAGACGGTCCCTAATATTTTCCGTGAGACAATTGGTGGTACTTAAAAGACTTTATAGATGACCGCCCTTCCTTTGTAAGCCCATTACTAACCAAATTTATAAAATCTGAGAAGTCCTAAGTTTTCGTATGTATTCTAAGGGGAAAAAATTGCTTAGTGCTCATCTTAAAAAAATCGCATCTATATTTATATACGAAATGTTCACTTAAACTTTTTGCTAGATATAATTTAACAGAAATGTGTTTATAAAGTTTGTATAACATATTTTACGGTTCAGTTTTATGAATTAAAATGTTTGAATTTTATTATTGCAAAGTATTTTATGCGTGCTTCAGCATTGATTTTTAAGAACTTTTATGTAAGATTTTGCATCTTTAATTTCTAAATAAAACATAAAATTTGTACTTTTAAAATCTTTTAATTACATGTTTCGAAAAGAAGATATAAATATTTGTCATGCATAACACTGTTTGGAGCTTCTTGATTTTACAAATATCTGTGTGCATGTGAATATTTGGTACATATGATGTTGATTGTATTGCGATTCACGATTACTTGTAACAAAATGAAGGGGAAATTTTTGAAGCTAATTTTTAAAAATGCATATGAAGCTTTATTTTTCACTTTTTTTTCTGTTAAGTATAAACTTTAAAGCATCAAAGAAAATTTTGTTATGGAATTATTCAGTTTTTTTCAATAGCAAAAAGTATGAACACAAAAAGAATAAAAACTGATTCGCTTTCTTCCTTTTTCACTAGATAACTTTTGAAGGATGTACATTATAGTTCTACATTCTTTTATAAAATTGAAAACGGAAGAATGCTTGTGTATTCTAAAAAAAAACCTAAAATTTTAAATTTATCTGCTATTTAAGTATTTCTTAAAATTAAAAACAAATTTAAACAATTCAGAGAGAAAATCCTTCCTTTCCTTGTTATTGTTACTAATGCCACCTGTCTGACGTAGTCAGATCGAGGCCCACGATATTCATCATGGCATCGGGCTAGACTGTACGCCTGTCGTTAGCCGTAGCTTTGAGTACCATGCGGGTGACAGTACGATTTGGCTCGGTTCCACCCCAATTTTGAGAGAGAACACCTTGGGAGTGGTCAGGGGCCTCTCTTTTCTTCCCTTTTTGTATATGATGTTGCGAATTTACTTATTGAAAATTTATGTTATTTTTCAATTTTTTTCATTTTTCCAAGTGTTACTTGAAAATAAGCTTTAGGTTCCATGAAAAATGCGTCTTAAACTTACACAGGAAGCTATTTCTTCTTGGTAATTTTTTTTAATAACAGTATTATTCATAATAAGCTATTTTCCTCTTCGAGTATTTCGCCACAACTCGTATCTGTAATAAATAGATTTATGTAATTTTGTCCCACTCCCACTTTTGCAGGGGTGTTTTTTAAAAATAATTATAATATTGTATCATTTTCATGTTGATGCTTATTTTTTGTATCGTTTCCTGTCTATCCCGTGTTAAATCGAACCTGGGGAATCTCACTAAAGTTTACTCAGGAAAACTCATACACATACCTGTAAGTAGTATGTAGCTTTACTTTCCTCTGTTCTGCGTGAGTGAATATTAACGTCGCACTGTTCAGACGAGGGCTTTTGGAGACGAACCTCGTAATTTTGAACCATGGTCAAGTGACAAGGACGACGCCAGAGCTGGCATCCCCTCTCCTAACTACCACACCACACCAACGGGAGGACTTTTGAGCTCTCAACAGATTTGACGTGCATTGCGCTCCTACACGGTGGGTCTTCAGTGTTACTGGGCTCGAACTCATGACATACCAGCCACTAGTCTGTTACCTTGTCCACTAGGCTAACACGACAACTTCATATATTCTGCAGATCATGATAAAGGGCTGATGTTAAAATAGCTTTGTATATTTAAAATACTAATATTTTTTTACTTGATAAAGTCCAATCAAAATAGAACCCTCGGTGTTTTTTGTTGTTGTTGCACCAAGGCGTTTGGTTACCTCGCTACGCCCCTGTTATATAACTCTATATTAAATAAAAAATATTAATAGTGTATTTCCAATCTGAACAGTCTGGAGAGTAAAATGTCAAATCAGGTGTCATCCTCCTGAATTCATATCGTGATTTAAAATTACGAAGTTCGTCACCTCTATACCCCTCACGTTGTTTCGAAGTGCGATATTAACAAAACAAAACAGAGAGAGAGAGACCAGCCAACGAAATTCAATCAGAAATTAACGAAAAATCTATTTGTTAACTTTTTTTATAATATTAGTTTCTGTTCACATCTATATTTTTTATTGTAGAGAGCGTAATTACTGTTGGATATTGATTAGGTTTGCTTTAAAACGTTTCTAGCCTTCTGTAATAATTTTTAAAAATATTTTTCAAAAATTGATTTTTACAATGTATAAAGGTACTTTCCCTCCTTACGTGTTTTTAAAAAAATTTATATTTTTTGGGGGGAAGGGGAAAGAAAATTTTTAAAAACAATGAGTTTAATTAATGATTTTAAAACATTCATGTTTTAAGAAAGCAACTTAAAAAAGAACCAGCAAAAAAGTAAACGAAAAAATTCATATTTTTTAAATGTAAAATATATATATGTACTACTTCTAAGGTCATTTTGCTTTTTGACCTTTTATCACGCTATAATCTTACATGAAGTTTTTTCACACACCGTCGAATAGTTATAAAAATAGACTTCTAATAGAAGCATGACTTCGATATAATTTCTTTTAGATGTATATTTTTCACACATACAATAATATTTTCATTAAATTTCTCACAAATAAATTGGGTGGAAAAACTTAATAAAAGTGTAATAATGATAATATTTGATGTACAGCATAGAGAGATGCATAATAGCAATTATTTTTCAGTATTGATTAAAATGTCTATTTTTATGTTATTAATACTTTACAAAAATTCAAAAAAAAATTATTAATCCGTTTACATTAAAAATATTTTGCGTTGTAATATAATTAAAATATTCGTTCTAATCAAGATATAGAGTTAAAAATATCTAGCCAAAAAGAATAAATCAGGGGAAAAGATATGAGAAGAATGGTTCCCACGTTTTTTTAACAAGCTAATTAAGGCGCGTTTATGTTCGAGTGTCGGTGTCGTAAAATAGCCCCCTCCCCCCCATGTGAATCATGAGATGAGTGAGAAGTTTCTAAGGATTGGTCCTAAGATTCCTTCCCTTTTCCTGGTCTAGGAGGATCCAATTATCTTATTGTAGAACTACACTTTCGTCTCTTTCATAGCAGTCCTCCAAATAAAATATCAGAAAAGTTAATTTGAATAGAAACATGATAGAAAAATCAAAAGTATGAAAAAGCATTCACTTTGAAATAAATGTAAATAGTGAAAGAGAAAAAAAAGAACGACAAATTAAATTTACATTCAACCATTATTTTGATTAATTTTTTTTTTAATAGAAAGGACTGAGAATTATTGGAGTAACCCAATATCATCCATTTTCAGTTTTCATGTGCTTAATTTAAAGTTACTGAGTTACACACAGCAAAGATTTTGCCACTTTCTTCTAGTAAACTAAGGTAGTGATTTTCCCTTTTGTGAGCATAACTTGTCCAGGCACAGAATGTTCAATAATACATTAAATTTGAAATAGTATATGGCTGTGCAAATTATCTAAAATCTGAACTTTAAAATAACTTCAGCAATAAGTTTTAAAATTCTAATTAATCCTGAATTGTACCCAATTTATTAAAATGCTTTTAAAATTTCAGAAATATAATCCCTGAGTTAGAGTTGGAAAGACAGTAGAGTTTTAAAAAAGAAATTTAAAAACTGCATTCACATATTTGTTTAAATAAAATAAAAGAAACTGAATACACAAAGAAATATAAGTAGGTAAGAAAAGCCGGTTCTGCGGTAAAGGCGCAGGCGCAGGCACAGGCGCAGAGTTGAGTTGTTTCCCTCCTGCTATGGTTTTGGTTTTCGAGTTGATAGGGGGAGTTGAGTTGTTTCCCTTCTGTGGATGCTGCGTGGAGTTGAGTTGTTTCCCTCCTGCTATGGTTTTGGTTTTCGAGTTGATGGGGGAGTTGAGTTGTTTTCACCTGCTGTTGAGTTGTTTCCCTCCTGCTGCTAAGTTGAGTTGTTTTTTTAAATGTGTAAAAAAAGTTTATTGAAATGTTTAAAGTGCTCATGGCGCCACCTATTGGTTAAACTATACACTAATTATTAGATTTTAAAATGATTGAAAAAATAACGCTCAAATAAAAAAAATAATAATAAATCCAGATTCAAACTCACAGCCCCAGAACAAAATGTCTCCATAGGACAATAGTTTTTCAGTTACGCTAACCATTGTCCTATGAAGGCATGCAGACCTGAAGAAAACTTAGGTTTATATATAATCTCATGAATTTAATTTTGCAGGCGAAGCAGATGGCGACATTTTCTTAATTAAAATGAAATAAAAAAAAATATTTCACTTATATTATTTTAATAATTTGTAAATTTTAATGCGGTATAATGATTACACATACACAGTAAAAATGTGACGTAGAATACTCGTAATCAGCGTGTGAACGGTTTACGATTGAACTTGTCTTAGCTTGTCTGATCTTGATTCTACAAGACGGCGACTGAATTCTACGTCAGAAATTATCTCAATGCTTAGAGTGGATGGATACATTGTTGGCTTTAAAAAAGTTTATTTTTATAAATCTGAAGCAAAAAGAATAATTTTTTTTTTTATAAATATGGTTATATTGTTAATTTTATTCATACTGCTTTCTAGTTTAATTTATGTTGAAATAGTTTCATTTTAAAAGATAAATATCAGTATACATCTTTCAAACAAATTATCTTAGTATGTTAAGCATAAGTGATATTTTAAATATATTTTGTATAAAAGAAAGGAAAAATTTATGTTTATGTGCTTAAAGCAAACTCTTTGCCTTTTCCAAAGAGTATAAATTGTATAACTATTCATTGCAATAACCATTTAGTTAAAATATTTTTTAATTGAATAGAAATAAAAAAAAATATTTATTATACATTGTTTTAATAACAAATTGTAAATTTTAATTCGGTATAATGATTACACATACACAGCAAAGATACAAAGTAAATTGTTTATTCAGAAATCAACATCTTGTATTGCGTTTTACATTACAATTGTATATATATACATTACAGGAGAACAACAAATTATAAATTGATTTCAGTATAAGGATTACACAAAAAGATACAAAGTAAGTTGTTTATTTACAAAAGCAGCATTCCATTTCACATTACAATCTTTTATTTACATTACAAAAAATCACATTATTGTGTCATCATTGGATTTTATGTCTTACTGCTCATCGAATAGGTCTAAATTCATCAATGACCAATGTCCATGGGCAAGCGTAGTAATGCCATCATCATTAATAAACCTTTTGTCATCTTTATAGGACAGAGCAAGTTTGTTTTGCTTTATGGAGTGTATTGAATGAAATTTGGATCTAATTAAGTTCATGTCAACATATTTTAATTTTTGATTAAAAAGACAGGCTTTGTAGTCCTCAAATGTTATTTTATTTTTTATAGTTTGTTTTTTAATTCCTTTTAACCGCTTTTCAATCTTATGGTTTGTTTTGTAGGCATACATTTTCGATTTTAATCCTACATATTCTGTCATAATATTTCCCTTGTTTTCATCCTTCATTTTCCCGATGACTTTTTTGTTCACTAGAGGTAAATTGTAAATGTTGTTTTTATCATAATCTGAAGTATCATATAAGTTAATATCATTTTTCATGTCACTGTAAAAATCATCAGTTTTTATTTCATAGATAAAGGAATCGGTGTCTGTATACATGAGCCTTACTTTCGAGTCGTAACGGTGTTTCATGTACTCATAGTGAAAAGAATACATTAGAACTTTTGATAAGTCTAAAATTACCATTCCTACCTGTATTGGTTTCAAAAATTTGATTTGGGTTTTTTTTAGATGGACGGCCATTAAGTTTTCAGAAAATATTGTGCGTCGATTAAAATTTGATTTCGCTATTAACTTTCGAGCCTGCTCTTCTGTTGAGCATAAACGTATATCTACTCTTCTTCTTACATTTTCCATCGTTTTCCCGAATATGCTGTTATTCATTAGTTTGTAATAATCCTTCTGAAAGTCATTTACAGCTTTAGTTCTTAATTTAGTATTATAATCTATGTAATTTTTAAGCCAAGGAGATTGAAAAATTTTAAAACTCGATGAGTTTTTTTCAAGACTAACCCTAATTTTAAATATAGCTTTAAATTAGAATAATGGAGAACATATTTTGTTTTGGATTCCAAAGTAGTTAAAAGTCTAGGTTCTTTACAATTAG
>BMAO01010881.1:0-25322 GCA_019973975.1 Trichonephila clavata
TAGATAGATAGATAGATAGATAGATAGATAGATAGATAGATAGATAGATAGATAGATAGATAGATAGATAGATAGATAGATAGATAGATAGATAGATAGATAGATAGATTAGATAGATAGTAGATAGATAGATATTGGTCCTGGACCTTCAAGCATATCTCATGATATTTAGTTCTTTATTACCAGCCTAATTGGAAACACTATTAGCTGCAAATTTAGTTGTTGGGAAAGAAATGCGTCGTCAAATTCGAGCGAGTTGACGCATGAGATATTGGATACTACCAATTAGCGTGCCCAGATGATAAAAACGTGAGAGTAAAGAACACTCTCGAAATGCCCTTGACATAAAATCTGGCATCTTTTAAATCAAAAAGGAAAACATTTTTGTCTGCTATAATACTTTGCTGCCTTGGTGCTTATTTTGTGTTAGTGTAATTAGATATGTATCGTCGAGAATGTTTTTGAGTTACATCAAAAATGTATTAAAAAAGCTACGATCGTCATAATGAACAACTGTAAATTCTACACAGCTAATACGCATTCATTTTCATTTTAGGGGGATTAATCTGTTACATTAAAACTATAATTTTAGAATGATCCTAACCTTTGATGGGTTATGGTATTAGTTTTAAGATAATTATATTGCATTCTTCTTTTAATATATATTTATTAAATTTATAAAATTTATATTAATAAATATATTTATAGAAATTAAGATGTGAATTAGGTGCACGTTAATTTGTATTATATTTGCGATTTTATTCATTGAATCTGCTCCAGAAGTAAAATTAATTTTTTACATGATTCATACATAAAATTGTACTTTTAAAAGAATAATAACTGAAATATTGATATATTACTTTCTTAAATAATAGTGTTTAAATATGTAAAGTAAATATATATATATATAAAGAGAAAAATAATAAAATTGAAATAAATAAATGAATATTTAAAACGAAATGACACCCACATATAGCTAAAAATTAGAAACTAATTGTAAAAAAAAAAAATGAGAAGATAACAGTACTTTATAAATGTTGATGTGGCTACAAATGTGTTAAATAAGTGTTTATGAATATAATCGTTAGTTATTACTAAAAATTAACAGCTGTGTGATATGATAAAACTTAAAGGCATAAAACTATAAAGGTTAAAAGTCAGATTCATCTTGTTAATGATTGTCTGAAGAAGCTTAAAATATAAAGATGAATACCCTGAGACTAAATGTAGAATAAAATAAAACACTTCAAGATGAAATTACCTATTAAATATTTTTCTCTAAAAACGATATATTTTCTGTACTGTAATATGAACCTAACGTATATTATAAAAATAGGTTATATGAAGCTTTAGTAGACTTTCGGATATTCTACTTTTGTATAAAATTATCAATGGGTATAAAATGTTGCTTATTAGAATAATTATAAATTTGTGTTACATTTGATTTCTTTACATTGAAATTTTTTTCTAGTGTTTCAATTTTTTGAAAATTTATTGAACTGGCAGATAAAATACTCCTTATCGTTTCACCTATATTTGATGATACTTAGTAGTGTGTGTGAGAAAAATAGTGGAAGGTAGCATTGCTTAGAGCACTATTCTAAAGGGTATAGTTTCTTCTAAAAATAAGTTTTTCCGAAAGCAATAAGTTAACTTTATTCTTAAGCTGTTTTATGACTAATTTCCTTTTTTTCAAAGCTTAGTTTAATCTTAGCTATAAAAGCTTAGTGATTTTCTATCACACATAGTTCTTTGCCTCGTAATTTCTTACATATCTTCATTAATTAGATTATTTGCATCAAAATGACACTCAAAAATGTATTTCAATCATTGTTTTCAATAATGGCAAGACACATAACTACATTAATATGTATTTATCATCTTTCTTTGAACATATGTAGTTACCTTTTAAAATTTATTTACACATTCTTTGTATTAAAATTCCTTGTTTTTCAATTTATTTCACAGTATCTTTAATATAAGTCTGAATGTTTATTTGTTTGGGGCTTATAAGATTCCAAGCCATTCATATCGTTTCTAAACCTTACAAGGAGTTTTACTGATGTTTTTTCAGGAACCACAAGCACATATTTACGCTAAATAAAATTTCAAATTTATGTTTAGTGATTTTTTTAGGGGGAGGAGAGAAAAGTTTCGTGACTGGATATGCAAAGTTGCTGCATGGCGCGTTATGCGGCCAATAATGGAAAACGGTTGACGATCATGATTGAAATACGATTTCTGCATTTAGCGACATTTTTTTCATTTGGTAACAATGAAGAACAGATTTTATTTGATTGTCCCAAGAGGGGGGAGGGTGTTGCTGGAAGTAACAAGCAAAATTTTTCGTTTTTGATCTATTAAAAATGCGGATAAGAAATTTAGCAGGCATGTTTCCTTTGTTCTGCAGAAATCCACTATGAAAGGGTTTGCGGATATTGAGCCCCAAGGGAAGTTGTAAGAGTGTTAAAGATTAAAATTTCCGTTTTTTAACAACTAGGCTAACACTCCTGAAATTCGGAAAACATGTTTATTTTGTTGGGTAGTAATTCGATTTTTGCTGAATTTTGCAGGAATGGATTCCCAAGAGATGGAATTACAGGGCCCTAAAGTATTAATATATTCCATTTTAGAAATTCAAATCCTATTATTTTTAAATCAAGATGTGATGATTATAAAACAAATTTTATTAATTCAATTGAAAGCTTAATTCTAAGATACAGATATGATAAATTAAAAAAATATATTCATATACTTATGCATTATCATGAATACCCAGTGAAACGAGTCGGTGTTATAAAATATGATGTAATTCAACTCGAAAAAAACATATGCAATGCCAATAAGATGGAAAAATTCCTTCTATACGAAATGAAACTGGATTTCGAGAAATAAGTTCAAATAAAATTCTTTGTCTGTGAAGTAAATATAAGATAACACGTTTCTTATAATTCAGAAGTGTTTGTCCCCGCTTCCTAACAACAACTCACGAAATACTCAACAACGTATTCCACTTACAAGATGGATCATTTCTGCACTTCACGGAAGTACTTCCTGAAAATATTTTATCACCACCGAAGTTTTACAACTGCACACTCCAGTACCAGTGGAACCAACCGGCGTTATCGAGTCTCCTGAAGATTGATTACTCTTAAACAGGGTGGAGAGGAAGACCAAAGGATATCTCAATAAATGGATCAACGTCAGCTGCAGATATATTTTGGCGCGATGTCGCATCTGAAGCACAAACAAAGAGGGAGATCCTCCATCGCCACCCGCAGAGTCGTGGAAGAGAAAAATAATTTTTTACATTCTGCGCGAAAAGCAGATCGTATAAGAAAAAAAAAAAAAAATCTTAAGGATCACGCGATTGAATCTGAATAAAACTGAAATGTCTCCAGTTGTAATTCAATATCGTTTCACAAGACTTTCGCTTGAAAGATGATCTATCAAGTATAGTGCTTTGGAAATTGCAAAGCTTTCCTTTATGTTTTCCTGTGTGTGAAAAAGAATCCTTAACCCTCCGAATATTTGAGATTGAAAAATGATTTTGAAGTACAGGTGAAAAGTTATTAAAGGATTTGGAAGCTATAAATCTGAATATAATGGATTTTCAATGAGAAAGTAGGATCCAGTTCTTTTCATTGAATAATACACAGAAAATCTTTTATTCAAAGACGGATGATTACTATAGATGTAGAATCATATATATTATAAGATAACATCGATAAAATCGATTTCTTTTCGCAGAGTAGTGAACATAAATGCATTTATTCAACTTTGGATTATTGTTATTGATGTAGTGTCATATGTATCAGAAAATAGAAATAAGAATTTAAGAAAATGCTTGAAAACACAAATAGAATACATTTAAATATGAAAAGCAAAGACCATAACTTAATTTCTTTTAGTTTCAAAATGACTCTTGATGCTTTTAACTTTAAGGGAACCAGGACATGCTCGGAAGTGTAAAATGCCAAAATTAAGACCCTTTGTTTATGAGACATATATCTTTTAAAATTTTCAATAGAGCTTAGATATTTTGCGTTCTTAATAAAGATAATTTAATTATTCTGTAGAACTGCAAAAATAACTTTTTAGTTCAAAAGTTTTTTTTCTACTTAATTTAAGTAATACATAATTTTTGAGAACTCATAATACATACTTATGTTTAGGTACCATTTTTTAAAAAAAGTATTTTTTTATGCAATTTTTTTTTACACATATATAAAATAATACACAAAAGACAGTGAACCTATTTTTTTAGTGAAAATTTAGTATAATTTCTTTAAAAAAATTTTAAAAATTTGGAAATTTGGAAATTTTTTATTTTTTTTGCTTTTTTATGCATAAAATTATTTTTAAAAATTTAGGCACTATTTTAATAGAAAAAAAAGTTAGATTCACTATATGCATAGGCATCTTGTATAGAAGTATAAAAAATTTGGAATCTTATAGTGCAATAGTTTTTTTTATAAAAATGTACCTAAATGCAAAAAAAATATGCTTTTGAGAAAAAGTGAAAAAACTAAGGGTCAAAAGGGGCGTGGTCATTTGTTTATATTTTTACTTTTCATATTTTAGGGCTATTTTATCAACAAACATAGAAGTATTATACATTTTTAGGTTCAGAAAAAATATGCACTATTTTTTAGAACTAAAATTGAAAAATCAATTTTTTGAAAATATATGATGTCCTGGTTCCTTAAGTGAATAAGAAATGTGAAAAACAATACATATCTTTTAACAAGTACAACAGCAATTCAAATTATATTCGTTGACAATAAGATGAAATATATTACTTATAAATAAAGAATAAAAGGTAGAATTCAGTAATTTCAAGAAATCTAATTGTGAGGAATTTTCAATTTAATTGTATAGCTTATATATATAGCAGGAAAAAGCAAAATAGCTTCCAAAATTTTAATTAAAATATGAGTATCATATTATACATAAAAAAAGCTAACCTGAGAAAAATATAAACATATTTAGCTCAGAATGAAATATAAATTACAATTTCTCATCTCATAAGACAAATATTAGCAATTTTGTAACATAAAAAATCAGGAAGAATATTAGAATTAAATATATCAAAGAAATCAGTTTAAGTAAATTTTGAATTAAAATTAATTGAAGATATTATTCTATTTTAGAAGTAATGATATTCTGATGTCATCCTTGAATGCGTAACAGTTTTTTTTAAGATTTTTTTTAACCAATCGCCTTATATAACTCATCTTATCAAAATTGTTTTCGATAAGTTTTTATTTTGCAATATAACCGAAATTCCTTACATTTATTTTACATAACTTTCTCACAGTAAGCAAAATATTAATCTTTCAAATTCTTTGTCATCTGTATTTTGATGAATAAGCTTTAATAAATTTATTCTACCTTCATACAAACGGACCTTTTAACTTCAAACTTTCTGCAAAGTATTGATTCGCCCAAAAGCGCGTGAGCGAGATTTAAAACCAATTTATGACAGACAATCAGAATATTAAGCATATTTTATGCTTTCCTCAGCATAAGCCTTGTACTTCAACTCGTAAATGAAAAGAATGCATATATTACGTCAAAGCATTTTACTATCCAATGCATAAGACGATAACATTTTAGAAAGTAATTGCTCTGTGATAAAACTGCGATCAGATGTTTAGTGTTTATGCTTGAAATATTTATTTCTCAGCAACGAATTTATGTCCTATGAATCACTAATTTTGTGATAAAAATTAACTGCAGACATAGACAGTATATCCTTTAAACATGTTTAATAAAAGTAAATTAATTTTTAAACACCTTTTGAGATATGGAGCATTTAAATTTTAATAATTGGTATTATAGTGGAAACAATAAATCATAGAATAAAAACAACTAAAAATCATAGAACTTTAAAAACTCAAAAAATCCTTATGCAATTTCTAACAAACGAATATTTTTATTAAAATAAACGAATTCTACATTTTTTTTCAAAGGGATACAAATTACTTAATAAACGAAAAAAATGAAAATCATGCAACTGAATCAACATTATGAAATATAAATAAAAATAATTATATGGAGCTATTAAAAAATGTTTAAATAAAAATAAATTTTCCATTTACGCATTTATTTAAATTAATTATTATTCGCAATAATTGTGTTTGACACAAGTAAACTCTTTTTCTATTTGATAACACAACATCAGATGCATGAGATAAATATCTTACACAATGAATTATTTTTAATATAAATTCTTTCTTTGAAATATGAGAAATTCAAAGAAATTAATATTTAAACTTAAGGACAGATATACTTTTGTTATTTTATTTGTTCTTATTTTAAACAAAAATTGCGTGATTGTAGTGAATAAGCCTCATTTACTTAAATCTTTACAAACTTACATTAGTCATTTGCTCAATTTTTAAAAAAATAAAAACTGCAGCACAAATACCATTTAATAAAATATTCCTTCTTGCAATTGATTTCCGTGAATTACTTTTTGAGTTTAATAATTTGATGGAAAATAAATAACTCCATGAAACATTTATTGAAAAATAGATTTTTTTAATTATTATTCTTTTAATTACTTTATACATAATCTTCCTAATAATTTGAAACAAAAAAAAGAAATCTGTCTTCTGTAACAATTGATTCTGGAGCGCAACAATTAACCGTCTTTTAATAGACATATTGAAGAAACACTATACATTTTTGACAAATAATGGCACGTTTCAAAGAAATCAATTTATTCTGAGATAGTGCACTAATATTTTTTTACAGAAACATTCCATTCTTTTGTTATTTTTTTATAGTAGAGATTAGTAAAAGATTAAACATCATTCTTTCAAGATTAAGGATCTGAAGTGAAGTAACAGTGGCAATGGGGGAATGAAAGTTTTTTCGAAGTTATTTGTTGAAAATAAAAGATTACCCGAATAAAGAAAATGACCTTCCGAATAAAAAAGAAAGAAAACAGACATATTGATAAAGCCACAATATCACTTTGAAACGCCGTTGGAAGTGTTTCAATCAACAAAGACGGGGTTTAGATACTCTTTTTGCTTGAAACACAATATTGAAAGAAACTTTTCTTTTGAAGTTTCAGGCTTTTGTGGTACTATTCCTTCTTTTGCAATGTTATATATTTTCTCACATTGATTGTCTGAGGATTACTGAAACTAATGCCTTTTTAGAATATCTCTGACTTGGGATACTATATGCTGCCTAAGAAAACAAAATGTATTTCAATCTATTTCCCTCTGTGGGAATTGGTATAAAGAGTTTCTCAAGTTAATCCAGCTTTTCAATTTAATATTTTGAAAATAAATGTTTTTCAGTTACAAGCTACTTGTTTTAAGTTCAGATATTCTAAATCCCGGTTTTATATCTGTCCACACCAGAAGGATATTTAAAATACGTTGCTAAACTACGTTCATATATGTTCTCTCTCTGTGTGTAAGGAATTCAATTCTATTTTTCAACAGGTTTTTTTTGTCAGATTCCCATCGCAAAGGCTAGAGAGAAATAGTGTTACGCAGATTGGGGTTCTAGGATTTTATGCAATTAGTCGCAAAAAGCAAGGCAGTTCTTCAGGAGCGATAAAAATTTATTGTCGGCAAAAATCCTTGAAATTCAGGAGTTACAACTTAAATTTTCTGAGTAAGTCTCAGAAGGACTTCACACCTTCTATGGCACATATAAGTATAAAAATAAGTCGCAAGCACTCCCTCTTCCTACACAACAGCCGCAGTGTTAATTTATCACTGGTCGACTCTTCAAGATCAAAACACTGCTACTCATCAACGGCCAAAATAAGACTAACTCAGTTTCGGTGAGCTACTCCCTATTTATAGAACTCACAATACTTTCGCAAAAAAGTTCGCTTGCATCATAGATTGTGATATTAATTGATTTCTCCACAAATATCCAGAATAATTCGAAGAGTCGTGAACTCACCAAAAATGCTGCCCACTTGGCTCTATTTCCAAGATTTCGCCATGCGTCCAATTATATATCATTATAATGTAAGGAATGGCGTTGCTTGCAAATATCAAAATTTTGACATAAAATACTAAATACACCATGTGTTTAGTAATATAAATGTATAACACACCCAGATATAAAATATTTACACTATTTTAAAAATTCATTACACAAAATTCGTAAATTATTCATATTTCTATTATTCATATTCACTAACACAAAATTATTAATAGTCTATTATTCATATATTCATAAACTCAAAATTATTTATATTTCTAAGATGTATCGTATATTCAATTGGATTTGATTTGGGTTTCTGTTTCTTTTGAATCGGAACAACTTAAAATCTCCCTAAAAAAGCTTTGATACCAAAAAAGTCCTTGGAATCCCCTATTACTTGGAAGTGTGCGTTTCAAAATAGAAAAAAAACTATGATAATAAATCATTTTATTTTTTTCCTGCTGGTTTTCAATTCATTATGATGAACTGTAACTTTAAGATTACTAGTGCTAAGGTTACGCTCATTAGAGCAAGTTACATCGAAATTCAATAGGGGTCTGAATCATAATGCTAGCACATACAGTCTAGAAGAATAAATAGATAGCTTCGTAGAAAACAGAATTTGATCTGCGCTTGTCTCGTGATATGGTGCGGAAGAGAAAATAATGAGGAATAATGATTATATATAAAGAGGGTTAATTTTTATTGCCAATAAAAATCAGCATTATACAAGAAAAATCAATAGTTTCAATGCCATTTTTTTCACAAGATTATTATAATTTATTCATATTTAGGTAATTATTAGAACTATATATTTTAATCTAGCTATGTTTAGCTTCAATTTTAGTAAATCCTTCATATGATGAAGTTTTCTTTCGTATATATATTTTTCTTTTATCGATTCCATACTGATTAAGTATCTAATATGTAATAAATATTTTTATGATATTAACAAATTATTTACTATGTCATTTGTTTTTTTAATGTGAATATTTTAAAATAACTATAAACAGCGTACTGAAAAACGTTTACATTTTGAGAATTTAGAACATCTTTTGAAGTTTACTTGAAATTCCAATAAATACTCTAAAATTGTATGCTGGATTTTAAACTTGTCTGATTATAGTCATTTCACATGATTCATACCTCCTTTACTTAAGAAATGAATCAATTGATTTATTGTGAATGCACACTATGTATATCAGTAAAGGACAATATATATTTCAATGTTTCGAAACCATTACCATATTTTTTAGTTTGTTTTTTTTTCATTTGGGTCTGATTTAATTCCTTTTATTGCTATATTTAATCTTTAACGCAAAATTTGTTATAATAATGACGAAACTGCATTTGGATCAAAGTATTAAAAATATTTGTAAGAAAGAATCTACAAAACTCCTATACAATTGAATTCAAATTTCATAAAACAATGGAGACTTCCTACAACAATGGACATGGCAATTAATAAAATTTATGTTGTAGTAAAAAGTTTTCAGTTTTCTTAGTCTTTAGTTTTAGTTAAGTTAAAAAATTTTGTATTATGGATAAATTGCACATTTAAAATTATGCATCTTTTTTACAAAATTCAACTGAGATAATTTTATATAAGACTCTGCACGTATAGGTTTTTATTTCATTTACATATCTTCTTTCTTATTTTCAATAAAATAAAACAGTTTTTTTTTTAAATTTACAACTTTGACAATTCTGTTGAAATAAAATCTTCCTTTTAAAAAGAGCTATAATAAAGGTTTTATAACATCATGAAAATAATCAAAACTATACCCAAACCAAGGACTTCCCAAAATAATAATTCTAGATATTTATAAGTTTATAAAAATATTTGAAATAAATCTTTAGATAAACATTACAGTTTTCAAAATTTATCATTTAATGTTTTTTTAATGTGCATAGTGTAAACAGGAATTCTTGTGCGATTTAAATAATAATGCATAATTAAAGCAAGTCATAAGGCTTTGAATTTTGTTTTCTTACTTTGAATGGATTTCTATACTGAAATTTTAAATTTATTTATGTACATATTTACTTTATGTATTTATATTCACTTATATGAAAGGTTTTTAAGAAAATAAAAAAAATCTATAAAAATTTATTTAAAGAAGCTGATGTATTATTCTTTATGGAGTATATATATATATATATATATAATCAAAATTTCTCTACAAGAAAGAGATGAATTAACATGATTAATACCCAAAAGAATAGCAATTGCTAGATAACCAGACTACAGAATTTAAAAGGAGGTATGAAAAATTGAAGTAACAGAGTAAAATATAAAAGAATGGATGCTTCAGTATTATCAGCATTGCTGACTTAGGACAGCTTGTATACAAAAAAATTTTTGTTAAAAAAAATTTATCTGTATAAAAGTGGGGTTGAACATGTTTTTTGGCCAGGCAACCTTCCCTTTTTCTGTTAATAATACCGAGCAAAAACCAAATGGAAAGAATGGATAGGAAATCTAAATCCATTATGAGAAAAGGGTAACTTACCTAACAATTGCATACAGAAATGCAGAGTCCGTGCTAAATCTGAGTACAATAAACAAGTTATTGGCAGATTCTGCACCCAAATACAATTTCAAAACAAAGCAATGGCTAAAAAATAGCACTTAGCAAAAGTATGAAAAGAATAGAAATAATAAAATAAGAATTGTAAACATACTACCATTATCTTAGACTCTTAATATGATTTAAAAGTTATAATAAATTTTAAAAAATGTAATTTTATCTATAAAACTAGAAATCAGGGGTATTTAAAACTATCTAGGAAGAATAATAAATCTATAATATTAACCTGTTAAAACTATGGAAATTTAATCCTTACTATTTAGAATTTCTTTATTTAAATATCTATTAATAAAATTAATTGGTTAGTATTGAATTAAACAGTATTTAGTAAAATGTTTATAGTTTTTTTAAAATTTTTTCTGATTTATTAGAAACTAGAAATTTATTGCGTAGTGTTAAGAACAATATTTCTGAATATAGATACATGCACATTACTCTCCCAATGCGGTACTTTTATAAGATTGAAATTAAAGGCTGTTCGTTTATCATAAAAATTAGTAACTATTTTATTATCTTTTAATTTAATTTCTATATCAAGAAAATTTGCTTCATAACTGTTACTATTTGTCTTTATTAAATTAAGATATTGTGGATAAAAATTTATATTAGGTTTAAAGTTGTCTTGCTTGCCACAGAAATGACTATATCATCTATATAACAAAAAAAGTAAAATTCTAAGTTGTCTGCGAAACTATTTTCAAAATAATGTAAATATAAATTGGCAAGACAGTTGCTAGCTGAGCCACATTGTAGTAGACCTTAATCTGTTGATAAAATAATTGCCATTATGATAAACATAATTCTCTTTTAGAACTTACCTAAGTAGAGAACAAGTCTATCATATTTGACATTTTTAAACAAATTATCTTTATGTTATTTTTCTAGTATTTTTATCATGTCATCAAAATTAATTGAGTTAAAAAGATCTTCAAAATCTAAACTAAAAACTGAAAATATATTTTTATCTTTAATTTGTGCAATAAGTTTTGTACTATTTTTAAGAATGGCTGAAGTTTTAGATTATTTATTGTATCTTCTAACATTTCATGTAGAATTTTGCCTGATTTGCTGATATATATATATATATATATATGTATTAAAACCATTAGTAACTGTTCTAAACTTTACTGGATCTTTATGAAATTTAGGAGTAAAAAATACATGTGGAAATCTAAAATTATTATTCATTTGTATTTTTAATTGTTTATGAAAAGCCAAAACTCGATTATTTATTTCTCTATCAGAAATTGAAGACCTAAAAAAAGCTTTATTATTTTCAAAATGTTTGTTGAGCTTTAAACTATAATAGTATTTACAAATGAAGTCAAAATTTCCAGGCACTTTATCAATATAAACTATAATAAATTTATTTTGCAATTTTTTGTTCTGATTTTTAATATCATTAAAAAAGATGTTATTATCTGTACTAAAGTTATATTTATTAATCTGTTGTGTAATGTTACATTTTAACTCTATGAATGCCTCTATAGCATACTATATTTAATAGCAGTTTTATAAATGAATTGCTCAATATCATTATATAACTGATTTTTGATAATTTTATTATTATTGGAAATCATAAGTCTAAAACCAGTACCTTTATTCATTATATTTCTAAGATTATTGTCTGTTACAATATTGAGATCACCAGTAATAACATGCTGGTGATAATTATCCTTGAATTCTTTAAATTCATTACAATAATATATTAAATTTTCTTGCTTGATAGGTGCATTATAGTTAAAAATTAAACTACCTATTTTTTATTACATTTAAAAGCCTTTTTTATAGTGATATTTTGAATTGGGAAAATTGACATGTGTTTTTTTAAAATGCTAGAAAATTAATATTATCAAAAGATTTATTCATATTTAATAATGTACAATATTCTGTTTGATATTTTTATTTACAGTGACTTTTATTTTATGTTTATGCTTCAGAAAATTGAGAATATATATATATATATATATATATATATAAAGAATGAATATCTATAAATTTATCTGAATTTAGTATATTTTCCGTAATACATATTTCTGTCTTACTTAATCCAAACATGAAAGATTTAATGTGCTTTATATATAGTAACAAAAAATGAAAGAAAATGAAGTTAGTGAGTTGCTACAGCACGTATAAGAAAGTCAGAATAAATTTTTGGGCAAAAAGTAATATTTATTTTTAAACGAAAAATAAAAACACAATACAAAATATTTAATAGCCCAAAAACAGAGATGCTGATATTTTAAAAAGAAAAACTGGCAATATTTTATAAAAAAAATTTTTATTCCAAAAAATGCAGATAAAGCAACAAAAAAACATTCTATTTTTAATGAGTCGAGGAAAGTAAATTTAATTTTATTGTGAGAGTATTATAGTATACTGCATCGAAAGATAAAAATATAAATGTTTTAAAACTCTGATTAGTATAATATTTAGTTGCTAAATTGGAATTTTTGAAATTCGTTTATTGCTTAAAATTTTTACTAGCTCTAATGCTTTTTTATTGTTATAGACTTAATAATGGAAAAATATAACATTTCTGTAATAATTAAGAGAATGTATAACGAACATTAATTGTTTACTTGATCATTATTTTAATGAAATGTGCTGTTTTTCACCCGATAAAAAAAAGTAAAAACATGTTTTCTTAAATTAAAATAAATGATCAAATAAATAACTAATTATCACATTTATACTTAAACATACATTTTCTAAATAATTAAAAATTGCATACTACTTTGGGGAATATAAGAAAGCAGTCGTCTATACCAATTCAAAAAAAAAAAAAACTCGTTCACCCCTTTTGAACAAGTGCAAACACATTTTTTTTTATTTGTTTCGAAAATATATTCATTTTATATTTCATTTATTAGATATAAAAATGATTATGTAGTTATATTTCATATTTAGAAACTTAGAAAATACATTTTATTTTTCGATTATTTTCTTAAAAAATACATTCGTATAAATAATATAGAAGATACTAGGGCATAATAGTTAGTTATAAGTTTGTTCAAAGCTGGCTTTAATATCAGTCTATTATTTTTTTTATTACAAATTCAACTCAACGTAAATCAAGAAAAAAAAATTAAATTAGCTCATACATACAAATATATTCCTTTTTATTGCGTTTGAAAACATGCTCAAATAAATATATTTCTTAATCTCAGAAAAAGAATTTTAATGATTAACACAAAACTAAAAAGAATAACATGATTTTCTATCTTAATTCCCATAAGAACTCTTGATTGCCGTATTAAATTATTTCAAGTTAATGAACGATATTTAAAAAGTAATTTCAAGAGACAATTAAATATTTACATTCGTACTTCTTTATATTTCGGATGATCTTTAACATTTTAATTTCCATTAATAAAATATGTTTAAGTTAATATTGGAAATGTTTGCATTTGCATTTAATAACCCAAACATATTTCTTAATGTTTTTTTTTTCGTTATATTTTTGATTGTGCTTTCAATTACGATCTATAAAAAATAGTTCATGTTTTCCTCCAGATTAAAAAAAGTAAAATAGTAATAAAATAGCTTTACTGACTTGAAGGAGAGCAATCTCGTTATTAAAATAAAGGAAGAATAAAAGTATTTTTTTTTATTCGCTTCCTGGACAAATATGGAAAGGAATAGAAAGAATACTCGATTTGCTTAAATTATCTCCAAATGATCTGCAAAATTGCGTTTGAAGTAACAGACAAATCAATTGTTGATATACATTTATTTGAATCTGATAAGCTAGTTGGAAAGCTAATACATATTTACAAGATAATAAATATTGAAAGAAAGTATATCTAACCCTTAAACAAAGAATTTTATCTCTTATTTATTTTAAAATCTTTTCGGGAGAAGGAATGTTATACTCTTCATCATTGAAATCCCCTCAGATTTCTTAATGAATTATTCAGTTTATAAGCTTAGAAATTTTGAAAGAATGTATTTTTATTCCACGTGAATCTGATAAGAAAAATGAATGGCTATCGTATAACAAGGTTTAATGATATTTTTATTCAAAATACAGTTTGGTTGGGTGGTTTAAATTAATGTTACTCTATAGCTATACAAACTTTATTGATAGCTAGTCTTGTAATATGATCAATAGCTCATTTGAAATAAAACATTAGTTATTGAACAATCACTCTGTGTTAAAAGAAGTGTTTTGAGTCTGAGATCTAATTGATTTGTAAGAAAGTACATCATTTAATGACATCAGTACTTGCCGCAAACAAGACTCAAATATCTAGGCTTTGAATATGCTACAATCTTATATTTACAAATCGTATCGGTTTAGTTAAAATAAAATAACATACTTTCAATTACGTTATTTCTACTAAATGATTACTGGAGGTCACTTCCAGCAGTATTTTCTTTTTGTCCATAATGTTAACAGAATTTAAGTTTAAGAAATGGATTAAACATGAAATTACTATCTTTTAATTGTATTTATTATATAATTAATAATTTATATTGAGATATTTTTTTTTAAAAAAAATTATGTAAATAATGTTTTTTTTTTAATTTTAAATGCGGGATATCTTAAAAAAAGCTTCTAAACGAAGAAAAATCCCAACAATTTTGTAACCCATAATTGTTTTTTAAATAACATCTTTGACACACACACACAAGTTCAAATTAAAGTATTTATTTATTTATTATTGATGTTACTACAACATTTCAAAGCTATAAGGTTTGTAGAATTTCCAATTTTTTTTTGTAGTGTCATTTACACTTTTGAGAAATTTGAATTTCAAGTAATCAGTTTTATTTTTAAATGCTTCATACATAGTTCGAATTGATAAAATAATCTAATTTAGTTAAAGTAAAAATTGTAATTGCATTATAAGAAAAAAGGGACTATAGCTTAATTTCCAACAAAAAATCAAGAAATAAATATTTTCCCCCTGATATTTTGTAAAGTGATCCCATTAAACAAAAAAAGCTCATATCTTATAACATATAAATATGCAGTGGAATATAGTTCCTGTGGAATAATTGTTTTTTCATTACTTTCAATTTTGTGTGAAGGCGTTCTTAAATTTTATTATCAAAAAGAACCCTCAATATACTACCACTACTGTGAATAAACAGCTAGATATAAATGTATTGCACTGCAGAAATAGTAATCTCGATTTATGTTTTGGAAATATTCCAAACACATTTAGTTTACTTCGTTTAAGAAATCCTAAATACTTTTAGAAATTGAAGCAAAACAAATTTGACTTATTTGTAAAGTCTATTTATTAAACAAAAGGTAAAGAGCAAAAAAGATGCTATACGTTTGACATAATTAATAAAAATTGCGATTTTTACACCCTGGAACAAATTTTAAAAAATAACCTTTTACAAAAAACAGTGTAACATGGTTAGTATGATGGTTAATACGGAATATGTCTCCAGGACGATGCAATACAGGCCTTACAATGCCTATGCATGCTGAGTATCAAATTATCAATCGGATCTTGGGGAATATTACACCACTCATCAAGCAATGCCCTCCGAAGTTCCGGTAGACAGGTGGGAAGGCATTGACGGCCTGCAATTCGTCGGCCAAGCATACCCTACACATGCTCTACTGGATTCAAGTCCGGTGAGTATCCTGGCCAATCCATACGGGTTATATCCTCCGATTGAAGGCATTCGTCTACAATGTTTGCACGGTGAGGACGGCGTATTCATCCATAAACAGAAATTCAGTACCCATGGCGCCCGGAAACAAACGTACATGTTGTTCCAGAATGACATCCCGATAGATGTGGCCTGTCATCGTTACACTCTGAACATGCAGGTCAGTTCTGGAACCAAGAATAATTCCTCCCCAAACGAGCCATCCTGCATCACCGTAACGGTATCGTTTAATGGTGTTCTCTTGGTGGTAACGGGCACTCTCCATATGAAAGTCCGGCGAGAATCAGACTGCAAACTAAACCTTGATTCGTCGGAAAACATCAAACAAGACCACGGTTGCGGTGTCCTCAATGTATGCTCTCTATTCCAGGGTAATCGCAGGCGACAGTGAGTTGCGGTAAGGGGAACACATCTGACAGGCCTACGAGCATATAGACCAATGTGCCCTAAGCGTCTGTACACGGTCTGCCTTGAAACTGTCGTACCGGTAGCTGAAGAGAGCTGACGCGATAGGTCTGATGCTGTGCTCCGTCTGTTTCTTTCGGCAGTAACTGCCAAATCTGGTCCTTATTCGGCGTTGTAACCCTTGGGCTACCTGTGCTGTAACATCTACTCACATTACCATGATCTTGGAATCGTTGCCAAAGCCTGGAGAGGACACTCTGGGCAATTCCAAGTTTCTCGGATTCTTCCAGCTGTGTACGTCCACATTTCAGTCGTCCGATAATTCTACCACGTAAAAAATTATCCAAATCCTTTCTTTGTGCCATAACTATGCGGTAATTGCACTGAAAGGCTTTTAAAGCGCCTGTGAACAATTTTACTTCTTTGCCACAATTCCTTATATACCCCTCTCTTACACTCTCGTCATTGTGACGTACTATCCGCGCCATCTGGTGGTTTCCTGTAATTTGCATATTCTTCTTCCAGATGTGTTGACAATTCTACAGGTGAAATTTTTAATTTAAGGTTCAATTTCTGTGTGATTCTGAATTATCTTTAATTTATGGACATGAGTGTATATTAATTTACACTGACAGTTTCTAAATTTCACTATCAAAATATGTATATAATAGTATTATAATCCTTTAAAGAATGACAATGTATAATTATTAATCAAAAAAAAAAAGATCATGATTTATTTATATTTAATTTTCGAACGTTATTCGTGATACCTTTACGGTAATTTAAAAGAAAGCATTGTCCGCATTGCTAGGACAATGGTTTTCTCAGGATTAAAATAGCCTCATGTATTTTAGATACGAAATTCTTACAATGCAAAAATCTATTTGGAAGATAAATTGAGCAGAACTTTCTATACGTATCCTAGTTTAAAACAAATGTCATCAATTTCGAATTCTATAAAATCAAAAAAAAATTTCTTTCACATAATATAGCATTTGAGCCTTTTCCACATTGCATAGTAAAACTGAATAGAGTTAGATATAGGCTTTATATATATTTTTCCCCATAAAGAATAAGTGGACTTTCTCTAAACTCTTTTGATATAAGCTTGAATGCCCAGATTCCGAAACTTAATCTTGTCATAGGGCAATTGAAACTTCTATTGTAAATTGAGTAGCTTCAACTCAAAATTGTAAAAGAATGTAGGACATGGGACAAAAGGGAATTGAAAAGTTTTTTTAAAAAAATATTTTTGAGTTTTAATGTCTTCTGACATTTAGTTGTGAGAATAGGTTTTAAAATATTATTTTAAGAGCATGGTTTTCAGGAAAGCTAGTCATCATCTAGTTGTATTTAATTGAACTTTTTGTATGAATATATATTTAAGTTGAAAGAAGTTTTTTTTTAAATATATGAAATAAATAAAGATCGTATGTGTCATGTGTACGAGTACGTTAGAGCCATTTTTCCCCCAAATTATGCATTGTAAAATATATATATATAGGATATCCCATGGAACTTTCTCTTTTTGTAAAAGGTTAGATTATCCATTTGCAGAAGACGGCAATGATAGTCAAAAGAGAATTTCAGCAACGCCATCTAGTGTATTTATTAAAGCGCTTACGCGATTTTCTCGTCAGAGGCCCACTAACTATCGACTAGGAAGCATCGCATCAGCACGTCCGCGTTCTTTCGCCACAACTGGCGGTAAGTCACCTGCACATCGCATAATGAGTTTTATTTAATTTCTAACGTCCTCCCAGAAGGAATTGAATATCTATCCTTCCTATATTAATGTTCCTATATTAATGTTTCTATATTAAATGTCTACCTATATAAATTTTCATATATAAATGTCTGCATGTCTTAATTTCTGTTTTGTAAATATTCCCTATGTAAATACTTTCCTATAACTCGTAATAAATTGTTTATTTTCTTTAAACTATGTTGTCTATTCTATTTTTCAAAGTTTACCCATACACCGTAAAAACCCCTAGACACTCCGCCAAATAAAACCCCCGCAATCTGAAGAATCTAACTTTTATGGAAGATTTCGGTTAGATTCCCACTTATATATCTTTCAAAAATAATTATCACTAATTTCTTTCGTTTAGATATGTATATGCGAAACAAAATGCATCTATTTTTTGAAGAAGTATCATTTTAAATACATGCGTTAGTTAAATAAAAAAAAAAGATATAATTAGCTTGTTCAAAAATTGAGCTAAGCTATTCTTTTCAAGCTGATGTAACTTGATTATTTTTTTTCTAATTTCTTTAGTTTTTTCTTTTTTTTTAATAGAAATTTATGTTGCAAAAAAAAAAAAAAAAATCTAATACTTTGTAGTATTTAAAGGGAAGATTAGATACTACTTACTGAATTTTTTAGCAGAATTAATTTTTAACTTCTTCTTTCATCAGCTTTAACCGTTCAGCCTCGGCCTTTCCTGAAAAAAGAAGTATTTTTTTCCTATGTAACATTTTCCCATCAGCAAATATTCATTTAAAAAAATCAAGTTTAAATAATTGTCAAGGTAATTTTGATGTTTCACACAACAACACAACAAAAAAGATGATAGAAAGTTTATTTTTTCCCCCACACTGTTATGAACAAATTTATAAAAATACCAGTTTTTATTTAGCATTTAATGATTTACTGAACTTAGAAAGAAACAAAAAAAAGTTAGAATAATTTTTCATGTTTATAAGTATTTACATAAATTATATTATTTATTTCATGCTTAATTTTTTTCATATGTTGAAACAAAATATTAAATTATTTTAATTTATCTTTACTTCATAAAACCAAAATTCCATTCATTCATTTATATAAAGTCAAAAAATGAAAATATGGAAAAAATTGTTATGTTATTTTAATGTGCTCAAATAGTCAAGGATAAACCATTTATATCTCTACCAACGTCTGAAAATTGTAAGGGACCTCAGAAATAATTAACACTCTTATTTGTGAAAAAATTACATTTGAAAAAGTGCTTTAAAAATAAAATTTATCCGATTAATCCAATTATTGTTTATTTATTAATTTCATTTATTTTTTAATAATATAACAACGTGTAAGAGACACGAACATTATATTAATAAAATATTGTTATGTTACAGTATATTCAAGTAACTATTTCTTTGAATCTACACCTCCATAAATTTATGTAAAATATTTAATATTTGAACCAACCTTTAAATATTGACTTTTTTTTTAATATAAAAATCTCTTTTACACCTAAACCATGCTTTTAACTACATATATACTCTCATGTAGAATTTTATTGATCAGATTGTGTTACATATATATACAAAACTATTTTTAAAAAATACAGATGAGAAATTTCGCAAGGAAATATGACTTTCAATGAACACACACAGTTATTGAGTAAATAAGCTTGTAAGATTTAAGAAAGGAACAAGACAAAAATCAAGTAATTTTTATTGTTGAAAGCAAACACAAAGCATTCTACACGTTTCTAACAAATCAATATCACAAATCTTGTCCAAAAAACGAAATTATTAGTGATTCGTAAAATATTATATTTAATGATTTAATATAATAATGTGTTAATGTACTTCTGATTTGTGGTAGAGTTGCCTCGGACCTAAGTTATAAAAAAAAGCATTTATTATCAACTATTGAATTACTTTACAACTAATTTTTATGCATTATCGTAATTTTAAATTTAATATGTTAATATCTGATGACTAATACGTTTAATCAAGATTGTAATGAATGAACGATCCCATCCATTAGTGTGGTAGAGTATGAAAGAACACTAGTCATCGTCAAAACAACACAATTTAGTAACTATTCTCAACAACAACAAAAATTCAGCAACCGAAGTTAAGAAATTCATCAATTGATAAATATGGGAGCAACAGAGCGAAGTAGACGGAGTAATTGGAAAAATAATAAATCAGATCACTTACACTTAGCACTTCTAGTAAATACCCCTTCTTATATTTGAAGATAATTTCAAAAGTAATTAAATCCAAACGGACCAAATACAATTTAACAACTAATTGACCAAATCACCAATCTTAATGTTAATCAAATAATCGATGAAGTGCTCTCACCTTGCTTTTCTTTATCTTACGTTAATATCTTCAAGCTTTCATTTAGCTTCAAACCTATCTCTATCCTTTTCGAATCCGAAAGTAAATACTTAAATATTGGACATACTTTACATAGACCGTGTCTTCTTCTTCGGGAGGAAGTCTTCAATTAAATAATATTTAAAGAAAGTTATTCCCCGAGAGGATTGTTAGGAAAAACGCGGATAGGCCCGTTACAAGACGAATGTTACACATATTTTTGAAATTAGTTTCTCTTATCTGAATCTGTAGTATTATTTCTTAACAAAACAAATATTTAAAAACTTTAATAAAATTATGCTTCAACACATTATAATGACGAAATTATTTTTAAGAAAATAAAATGTATGACACACAAATACATTATATCATTAACACCTTAATACATTTTGAAAAGTTACAAAATTCTGAAATAATTTTGTCTTTTATTGTGAGAATTACTTTAAGAAATAATCACATACTTTTGAAATGAGCAGTAATTTTTTAATTCAAACTGAAGTGGAATTTAATTAAATGACATCTATTTTACTTCAGTTGTGTGTGTAACTTAAACTACTTAAATCTAGTTTAAAATTTATCACAGAATAAGGATCAATAAATACAATTTTGTCTCAAGTACTGCGTAAACAATCATTCATTGTTTCACATTCTCAAATTTTCCAAAAACTTTAAGCTTAAATGTCTAGTAACCTTTCTGTAATAAATCTGCGCTCCTGTGGTTTCAAATTTTAAACGCAGGTGACATCAGAAAACAAATAAGGGTGTCTGGGATCGTTATTATTGTTATTATTATTTGGCATTTTACAATGAATTCCTTAAATATTATTTCCTTAAAATTAAGATGATGTGCATTTTCTTGTTTTTCAACAAGAAAAACTGTTCACCAAAGGAGATATATTAGATTATAAGAAAAACAAAATTCATTTTCTGCCGGAAAATATATCTTCTTCTAACATATTCATTTCTTTGAAATAGTAAATCAGAAATTCTTTTTAAGGAGCTCATTTTTCTATGCGAAGCGCGTAGTTGTCTCTTCTTTTGTGTCTTCCTTTCAAAAGTGTCGTAAATTTAAACCTATAGATTCTAGAAAGCAAGGCAATTTCCTGTAGAAAGTAATGAGGAACCATGAGAGGAATTCCAAACAAGTCATTCTAGGATCTATCACAAGGATCTGGAAATCTTTCCGAGCTTTAAAGTTGGGAAAACTATTGAGTATAAATGGCTGTAAATAATGTGAAGACAGGGAAAAAACACAGCTTTAAAACAAATTATCTTTGAAACTTCAGCTTAGCTAGAGAATAATACTTTCTTCAGTTATTTTATCTTTATATTGATCTTAGAATTGTGTACCTGAAGTTAATTTCACAAAAAAGAATCATGGTATACTTTTATAAGATGTAGGTAAGATATTGCGTGGAGTAATTTAGCAGATATGGATAATTCTTTGAATCTACTAACTCCATGATAGAGAACCCTTAAATTATGTTGATGTAACCACGTAACGAGAAAGAAATATTATGATTAGTTCTTTTTTTAGATACACAACCTTATAAGTCACATCATGCCACTTGTGAGATTGTTGTGTTTCGCAAATTTACCCCTCACGTTAAATTGAACTTGTCATGCATATTTACCTGTCCTTCCATTTTTCAGGCTTTTTCCCAACGTCAATTAGTGTTTTAAAAAAGAAACATTTAATAATTGTAACCCCAAATGGGAATGGGGCCTACTTTATTCTTTTAGTCAAAACTGATAAGAGTGGATGTACGCCAGCAAGAAAAGCAAATCAATATTTCTCATATATTTGATGTATTACCGAAATTACACAAATATTAAAATTCATAATGGCACAGTTATTTTGGTATAATACAAATAACGTCGGAGTAGAAAATTTGATTGAGAAAAATCTAAATCCCTCTTTTCAAATCACTGAGGGTATTTTTCAGTATGTTTGATCGTTTAGTGGTAAGTTTCCAATTGTTACATCAACGATACAGAAAACCGAGGGAAAAAAAAATAGAAAACAAGATCCTCTGCAAAAAAACGAGCCTTACAGTAGTCGCATATGATGTGTAACATCTGACATTTTATCGTGGTAAATACGCAATAGTGATTTTAATCCTGAAAAATGCATCGGGTATGATTGGAAATAATTTTCTATCGAATAAATATAACTTAATTGAAAATTTTATTTAATTAACACAGGAGTAATGCAATTTTTTTATCAAAATATTTATTCTTGTTCAATTTGGGGAAGAGCGGAGAAAAAATTTATGAAACTGAATATGACACATACACTTGTGATCTCAAAGTGTTTTAAAAATCATTGAAAAGCAGCGTCAATAACAGTACCACTGTTAGTTGTCGAACATTTCGATTTGTGTTCATGTCGAGCTTGAGTTCATCTTTGAGAAAAACTATGAGTGGCTCAGCTTCTGGCAAACTGAAATTAACGTTAAAATCACCATTCAAAATCATGGGATGCTAGTGAGTTTTTTTAAAAAAAAGGGCAGAGCCAACTTCGGTATACGGTAAATGTACAAAATGCAGGAAATCTTTATTTTTTTTTTAACTGTTTGATTCGGAAAAATGTATGCGACCACCGAAATGACTGTATGTCCATTTTCAAATAAGCATTCTGCCGCACATATGTCCCCAATATATTGACTAACAGTACTCAGTCCACTTGTTTGACGATCAATAATGTCCATATATTACTCGTATTTTTTTAAGAATGATGATCTTTGTCACACGCTTAACAGTAAACATAGTTGTTAATATAGTTTACACATATAAATATAACTTCAGATTTCATACACAACGAGCCCTGACACTTTGACAATTGAGCGTAAGAATCGCAACTTTTATTCTGATGAAGTCTAATATAATAAGACTTGCTGTATTTGCGAAGTGGATTTAGATTCAAGTAAACCGAAACGAGTTTTTGCATTCCAATCTTTTCAAAAGCTAAATTTAACAGTATAAAACAAAACCTTACGGCTTATTGCTACTAAAGTTGACCCCCGATACGAGGGTAGCGAAGAGACACCATCAAGAGGGCATGTTTAAAAATTAGAAATATTAGAGAAAATCAAAAGACCCGTTTAATTTTTTAATCGAGAAATTTTTTAATCACAATTAAAAATTTATATTGACAGCGACAGGAATTAACCTCAAAGTATGAAACTGATACGCACTAAAATATTTATTCAAATAATTCCATATAACTTTCTCGTATTTGTTTAAGAATGATGAACTTTGTCAGACGCTTAACAGGAAATATAATTATTAATATATAGTTTACACATATATAAATATATCCTCAGATTTCACACACAACGAGCCCTGATACTTTGACAATTGAGTGCAAGGATTGCAAGTTTATCCTGAATGAAGTCTAATAAAACTTGCTGGTATGAGAGAAGTGGATTTAAAGTCATGAAAACGAAATCCAGTTTTTGAATTCGAATTTTTTGAAAAGCTACATTCAACAATATAAAAAAGCTGCCGGCTTGATGGTTACTAGAGTTGAACCTCGAAGCGAGGCTAGCGAAGAGACACCACCAAGCGCGCTTATTGGTCAAATCAAACAGCGCTCGCTTCCCCGACTTCCTGTTACGCATTTCCGTCCCTTTTCACGAAATAACTCCAACAAATATCCAGCAACCGAGAGTAAAGATGTCACACATCAAAAAATCGCATTTAAAGAAAGTAGTTAAAAAAATAATTTTCTGACCTACCGAGTGGAATTATGCTTCTTAATTATATCTCATTCTACAAAATTCAGCTGACAAAGTTTGAGAAACACACAATGATTCTAAGCTTCAAAAACAAAAAGCATGTTTTGGCAGCATAATAAAGTACATGTACTGAAACACAAGAAACCAATATTTCAGCATTTTTTGATATTAAAATGCAATGATTGTGTAAAAGTGCGCACGTTAGAATGTGTTACACTATTTACTATTAAATGTTTTTATATTTGTCTGCATAATTAAAATTGTAATTTTTGTTAACCCTTTTTATTCGTTCTTGTAATTATATTAAATTACTTTTTTTAAAGTTTGATACTTTAAATGTCTACTGTACTTATTTATTTCTTGCCTTCAAAATGTTGTGCTTCGTTCAGTTACGTATTGCTAGGAACGTCAAGCGAAGATATAGTGTTGGAATTGGTACAGAACAATCCGGTGCCAGTATGCAAGCCATCGCTAAAATCATGTTGATAATGCTCTGGATATAGAATCTGCATCACTGCTTGAGCGTAATTTACGGTACCCGCTTTGATGATGGTTGTTGTCTCTTTAATGTACTTTTCCATTGTGTTTTGCAATATTAAGGATAATAAACATATTTTCCTCTTATTCGTGTCCTGTCTTTCTTGTGCTTTGTGTCATTCTACTGGGCCAGAGGAAAGTGTTACTAATACATCATTGCTATGATTCCTCTCCTTGACATGGTTTACTCTATCTGGCCCCTGAAAGCTTGTAACAGCTGTACTGATAGACCCTCAGATTAATTGCATTAAAGTAACTGTATTTAAATATGACTTTAGGCTTAGTGACTAAAGACTTAGGTTCAAAACATATTCTGTTATATCTGTAGAAGCGAGATAAAATTTTC
>BMAO01010882.1:0-17847 GCA_019973975.1 Trichonephila clavata
TCGACCAACTAAAAAAACGCGCGTATGCTAGTATGAGAGAACATTTCTTAGATGATTGGGCGAATCTCAAATCATCTACTCAAATAGCCGAACTCTTTGACAACTACGAGGATGTCAGGAAAATAAATTCAAAAACCGCGGATAAATTCAGCAGGAACGAGAGAAATTTGACAACTTCCGGTTTAGGGAGAAAAAGACTAGGTTCGGGGAAATTCCCCCTAAACCAGTGGTTTCTCTTCCTGAGGGCGATAGGGGAAGAGTTTTCGAAAGACGCGTGATACAAAAATGTTTCCATTGCAACCTGCCCGGACATATAAAGGCGGCATGCCCGAAATTAAATAGGAATAAAGCAACGGAGTCTCTCAATAATATAGAAGGAAATGGGAACTCCGATTTTCTTGGTTCATATGTAACAAAGGGCTCTGTGAATGGTCAAGAAATAGATATACTTAGGGATACGGGGCAACAATAGTTTTGGTGTGTGCTAAATACATTAATTCTTCTTCCTTCTCCGGTGAAAAGGTCTGGGTAAAACAACCGTTAAGCTCAGAATTGGTTTGCTTACCCTTGGCGGTCGTGGAAATTTCCGGAAACTTCGGAACGGTGCAAACTAAAGCAGCAGTTTGTGGTAATCATTTAAATCAACACGGTCGTATTTGCTCGGAAACAAAACGGCCGAATTAATAAAAGAAAATTTAGGCTATGATTTTCTTTCAGTTGAGGTAGTCAATGCTGTTCAGACAAGGTCTCAAACATAGCGGCTAGGAGAGAAATAGAGTTAAATAGCTGTAGCGATAGGAAAGGGGAAGATGAGGCTATAATTGTTTCTCCGGAGGCAGAGGATCAAATTTTAATCCCTGAACTGCAGGAATATGTTCCGGAGTTAGAGCTGCTAAAAGTTACTCGAGATGAGTTAATTGAAGCTCAAAAAAATAGCGAGGATATTAAATCATTGTACGAACAGGCAGTCAGTCAGGTGCAGGCAATAAATAAGGCTTATTCTCTAGAAAACGGGTTACTCGTCAAAAAACGCGAGGATAAGTTAGGTAATGTGGCTAAATTAATAGTAGTGCCAGAAAGGTTCCGTGAGCAAATTAAATCGTTGTATCGTGAAGGAACCTCTGCACATCTGGGGGTTACGAAAACTAAAGACAAGTTAAACCGATATTTTTATTGGCCGAATTGTTATAAGGATATAGAAGCGTACGTAAAAACTTGCGATCAGTGTCAGAGGGCTGGGAAGCCAAATGAGAAAAAGAAAGCTCCACTAAAATTGGTCCCGGTTATTCAGGAGGTCTTTACTAAGCTAAATATTGATGCATGTGGGCCTCTCCCAATCACATCTAATGGGAATCGATATCTCATCACGGCCATATGCATGTCATCAAAATTCCTGAAGCTATTCCGGTGGCTGATATCAGTTCGGTTAGTGTTACAGATGCTCTCTTAAATATCTTTAGTCGTATGGGTTTTCCACGGGAAATACAATGTGACCAGGGTACTTCCTTTACTAGTGCTCTGACTACCGAGTTTTTTGAAAGATTCGGAATACTTGTCCGGCATAGTTCTGTGTATCATCCTCAGAGTAACCCTATTGAGCGATTTCATCGAACATTGAAACGACTCTTGCGAGTCTATGTTTAGAGGCAGGCTCCGAATGGGACAAACATCTTCCGTCTATTCTTTTAGCGTGTCGAACTGTGACTCACGAGAGTACAGGGTATACACCGTCAGAGTTGGTGTATGGGGAAAATTTGCGGACTCCAGAAACATTAGTAAGGGAACATTGGATGGAACCGGAAGAAGAAAATGATCTCGTCACTGAATATGTGTTTAAGTTAATTAATAGATTAAAAAGGTGTCAGGAGGTAGCTATAGATAAAATGGAAGAGATGCAAATTAAGAGGAAAACTTGGTATGATAAAAATGCAGTAAAACGCGAATTTAAGGATGGAGATTTAGTACTTGTTTTGGCTACATCTCGAGCGAATAAATTAGCAGTACAGTGGATAGGTCTTGGGACAGTTTTAAATAAAATTTCCGAAACGAACTATTTGTAGAAATTCCCGGCAGACGAGAAACCTCTCAAATATATCATATAAATATGCTAAAACCGTATTATAAAAGGCCGGAACATGTTAACTTAATTACCGATGAAGCACACCAATCTCTCGCAGACCAGGATTTAGAAATCCCATACTTAGAAAACAATTCCATCATTTATGATTTCGAGGATGTCATCCAGGCTAGCGATTTAAACAAATGTCTTCAAGACACACAAGTTAATCAGCTGCGTGAATTACTAAATAAACATTCTGAATGTTTCTCAAATGATCCCGGTTTAACTAATCTGGTTGTACACGAGATCCAGTTGGTTAATGATAAGCCAATTAGAACGAAGCCGTACCGAATGTCGCACCGACAAAATGAAATTTTAAAAAACGAAATTAATCGAATGTTAAAATTAGGAATCATTGAGGTAGGAGAATCGGATTATATGTCCCTATGATTTTAGTTGAGGTACCTGGCAAGGATCCTCGACCTTGTGTCGATTATTGGAAATTAAACGGAATTATTAGAACGGAGTACTTTCCTCTACCCAACATCGAAGAACGCGTAGAACAGGTCTCCTCCGCTAAATTTATTACCATTTTAGATTTATCTAAAGGATATTGGCAAATTCCTCTGAGTAAAACTGCACAACGATACGCAGCTTTTTGTACTAGTTTTGGTACTTACAGACCCTAAGAATGAGTTTCGGATTAAAGAATGCCCCATATTTTTTTAGTAAACTCATGGCAGGATGACTAAATGGTCTAGAGCATTTCGTTGTCCCTTATCTAGACGATATCGCTATCTTTTCGGATACGTGGGAGTCACATTTTAAACATGTGGAAATAGTCCTACAAAGAATCAGGAGATCCCAATTAACAATAAAACCCTCGAAATGTAAGTTTGCACAACAGAATGTCAAATTCTTAGGTCATGTGGTGGGTCAGGGGTTCCGCACTCCTTCCGAGGTCAAAGTTCAGTCTGTTCTTGAGTTCCCTACCCTCGTACAAAAACACATATACGAGCGTTCCTTGGTTTAGCGGGGTACTACAGTAGATATATAAATCAGTTCTCGGTAATAGCCGCACCGTTGACAGACGCGTTGAAGGGGAAGGCAAGACGCGGGGAGGTTAATTGGACAACCGACTGTGAAAATGCATTCCGAAATTTAAAAAAGAAGCTAACTGGTAAGCCGTCTTGTACTCGCCAAATTTTGAACGGGAGTTTATCGTTCAAACCGACGCCTCTGATTATGGAATGAGGGTGGTGTTAACTCAATTAAATGACCAAGGAGAGGAGCACCCAATCCTTTATCTGAGTAAAAAATTTTCAGATGTTGAGAAACGATATTGTACGACCGAGAAGGAATGTGCTAGTATTGTGTTCGCAATTAAAAGGTTACATTATTATTTAGATGAAAATTCATTTTTAGTTATGACCGACCACAACCCTTTAGTATGGTTAAATAAAAACGTTAGTTCTAACCCTAGATTAATGCGATGGGCTTTGGCATTGCAACCATATAATTTTAGAATTGTACATCGATCGGGTAAAAGTCATAAAAATGCAGATAGTCTCAGCAGATCAGCGATCGATGATTAGGAATTGATAGTCATGTTTGTTTGTCGTGATTATTAGTTGTGGAATATTGTTAAATGTAAATAGTTAATAAATGGTGTCAATCATGTGTATTTGCTAATGATTAGTAATTGTCGGTAAATAATGTTCTTACTAATACTGAAATTAATTTTGAATGAATATGTATGTTAAAAGGATCCACACATGGAATGTAATAATATTGAATTGCTTAATATGTGTTCTACCTTGGGTTTATTATGGATCTGTCTTATTATTCATTAGTATTACCCGTTAATGAGGATATTGGGAAGAATGTTTTATGTGTAAGATGGTACCTTAAGCATATTATAGCAACATGTTTTTTATTATGATTTTAATAAGTACTGTGTATGAGTGTTTAAAATTTTAATAATATGAATACTTCTTATATTGGTAATGATTATTCTTTCGTGATTAGCATTTGTGTAAGTTCCCTTGCAAGAACACTCACTCGCGGTAAGCATTTCGAATTTAATTGTAAGTTTATTAGATTTAATTACAACTCAGAAATATGACAGCACTTATTCAAAGGAATATTTTCCCTGTGTGTCCGACAACTCCAAAGGTCAGTCACCTCGGTTACCATCATCGACCCTGAACTTTTCTTTACGAAAAGTCTGAAAGAGGAGAGGAAAAGCTGTAACGTGTGTGCGCCCCCCCCCTGAGACATCTGGGACTTGCTTCCCACGGCCGGGTCAGTTTTAGAAGAATGATGACCACACGTGCAAAACCACCTGCAGTCGCTAATATACTGCGACGGACGTGTCTTAATTAGCCCCTGCAAACCTTTGACCCGAGGGAAGCATTTCGCCTCCACCGGATGGGGGGTGAAAGGGACGCGCGGACGTCGGTGAACCGCAGAGAAGGGAGAACAGCGAGAAACTTCGCCTGGAACGGACACCAACAAGATCCCTCCCTCACAAAATTATTTTGGACTTTAAAATCATCCCATAGTGAAACTTGTATATTAATGTAAATAATAGCTGTGACAATTAAACTAAATTATATTTCAAACACGCTACCATTATTGAATCAAACGTCACAATTTGTACTACTTTTACAAAAATTAATATTTTTGAACAATTTTTTCTATTATTCCAAAAAAAGGTTTCTTACAATTTTGTGTTTGAATCAAGTGGTACTTTTATTTAAAACCTGAGAAAATAAATGATAGTTTGAAAAAAACTAAAGAACACGCTTTTATACTGAATCGAACTAAAAAGTAAAAAAAATCATTCTTAATAAAGAATAAAATGACTAACGAGAAAATGAATGTCATTGTGGTAAAAGCGTGGGTGCTTTGTACTACATTTTTACACTAATTCAGCATTTCGGAATAGAAGTTATAAATTATAACAAATGATACATTTATACAACACCCCACGCTTTTACCCCAATGACATTCATTTTCTCGTTAATCATTTTATTCTTTATTAAGATTTATTTTTTTACTTTTTAGTTCAATTCAGTATAAAAGCGTGTTTTTTAGTTTTTTTCAAACTATCATTTATTTATTGTTGAATTTATCCTGGAGTTTGATATTTGAAGCTGGAATTACGTGGCTGCGGAATTAGCTCTTCAATGGATATTAATTAACGGTCTGAAGTGTATTTATTCTCTCCGTTTACGAGGCCTCGGATGAGTCCCGTATCTTTATATTAGATTTCGTCTCTTTTGAACAGGTCAAACAAATAAAAGTGTGTAAAGAAGAAAAAATTCGAATTAAAAAAATGTTTAAGGCACCATGTTTTTTACGGACTAAAAATTATAAAATTCCTCCTTTTTGTTTTTGTTTTCTTTTTTCACATTTTCATGCATTGTCATCCACTTCCAAGCTATGGTCCAAATTTCAAGTCTTTAGCTCCTCGGAAAGTCACACAGTTTAAAATCAATTACAAAATTCTACCCGGACAGACATTAAAGAAAGCGAGTTAATAAAAACATGGTAATATTAAGCGTCAGTCGTTTTTTCACCTTTTAAACGTGTTCCTCTCATGTTAATTCGTATCATCATTTCTAAACGTATTGCTTCATAAAAATAAAAAATATTTAGCTGTTAGAACACAAATTTTTTTTCCACATGCACGAGCCTTTTTTTTTTTATTTTCATTTTCAGAAAAATGTTTATATTATGGTTAGAAATTGCTAACACACACCCACCCTCCACTATCTCAGATACAGAACACTTTTTTATTTGTTTTATTTCTTTTAACCGCAAGTGTATTTTATACTTGCATATAAAAGTTTAGCTTTAAATTCAAAACACTCGCTTTAGGTTGCACCTTATTCTTTTAGTCGATAAATCTGAAATTAGTCGCCAAATCTGGAAATGATGTATGAAATTAGTCACCATGTCTGAAAATGGTATATGGAACTAGTCGCCAAATTTAAAAATGATATATGCAATAAGTCGCCAAATCTGGAAGTGGTATATGGATTTGTCGCCAAATCTGATTATCCTTATTCCTGACGATCCTGAAAAGGACAATGGAACAAAATTATGAAATTATTGTATTGTCATCGGTCCTTGACAAGTGTGCGAAATTTCGAATGAATACGATCTTTTTAAGAAGATAAAAATCGAGTTCTAAGATTCCGTTACATGCAAGTGAAACTTATAAAAGCGTGTTAAAAAAGCCCTTTCATGTTTTAAAAGTCAATAAAATAAATGAAGGAGTTAAAATTATTATGTATTTTTTTTTTGTATACTATATAGAAATTCAAGTGGTATTAAGTATTTTAAAAGCAAAATTCATCCTAAATTATCATACATCAAAATGTAAATAAGTTATAATTAAATTAAATGAAACTTTAATAACAGTAAAAAAAAAACCACCAATATCTAACTTGTAAATTAAAAAAAAAAAAAAAAAAAAACTATTCACCTAAATCTTTATTCCTTGCACAGAATTATCAAATACATGATACAAAACAACCAGATAAAGTTTCAAAACTTTATATTGCTACAAAAAAAAAGGCTTCAGTGTTTTGAATACATAACTACCATGAAAAATAAAGATCGTGGGAAAAAATTCGTCCTCTAATTGATCAAATTTATCTTAATTAGAGTGTTATTTGTGTCTGTGTTGAAAATTGAGATAAATAAATAATTTAAGTTCATCATATTGTCTGATCATTTAGTTCCTCCCACACATCTAGCCGGGTCACAGGGAATAAGGAATATAAATTCCTTATAAACTAACAAAAAATTGTTATAACTAATAAAAACTTACTTGTTAAAAGATTTATAAAAGGTGTACAAATAAGTTTTAGCCGGTTTGTTATTATCATTATTATCATCAAAAATTGATGTTTATTATGAAAGAATGGTACATTATAATACATTCAAATTAATGTTCATTTCTAGACACTATTTGCCCCCTCTTTCTGGTAGCATATGAATACTGTGTTGGAAAGACACTTCATCTTTTTAGGCTATTCGCGAATCAACCCAATTTTTGGTGTCTTCATATGATGTGAAGTGCTACTGAGACAAGATCCAAGAGTCCATCGATCGGAACGTGGGATAACAGGAAAGGGCACTGTCTGGTAAATACGGCGAGTGGGGGCAAAGCCCCCTTCAAACAATAACGAGGCATTATTATAAAATGTGTGCAGCCTTAGGTTCAGTTATTAATAATATTTTTAAGATAATTAAGATTTGACAGAATAAAAAAAATATAAATTCAAACACTAAATTCTCATATAAAACAAAATATCTTAATTTACAAATAATTAAGGATGTTGGAATAAATGCAACAATTTATTATACCGTGCCCTCAAAACTAAAAAGAAGAAAAAAAATTAATAATGACAGAAAAATAAAGTTTCCTTTGCTCAGTAGCGCAACAGCCCAGGAGGGTCAAGGCCTATTGTGCCCAACTCAGTATACGTGACCTTGGGACCTGAGGTACATGAGCAGATGTTCCGGTCAGGTGGTCAGTCTGACGCTAAACCCCCACTGTTAATTTCCCAAGCAAGCTTGGTGCTCATTTTATCGACCCACTGGAGGGATGAAAGGCTGAGTCAACCTTGCCCAGCCTGGGGTTTGAACCTCGGACCTATGGTGTGGAAACGCGATGCACTAATCACTCAGCCACTGGGTTCACAAAAACAGTTATACAATAATATAAATATCGTGTGTTTCTTTATGGTTATTTCTATTGATATATCTTGAGTAATAAATACACATTGGGAACATATATCAACTATGCAAGCACACAAGATGGAAGAGTGAGTAATAGACTCTCCCACCAAAATTCTTATTCCCTCCTTTAGTCACGTGATTTCTTTTTACGGGCGTAGTGACGTGGCCTGTTCAACTCAAGACGGACTTGAGGGGGAGGGGATAGGATGTCCCAATTGACTGCTTCTAAGTAGGTTTTGACTGGCGCCCATAACAGAATAATCAAAAAGCAGAATAATCTTGTAGTGTTTGGAGTAGTAGTGGGCACGTTTACCCTTGAATGCTTGGCTCATTCTCATCAATTGTGTTCGGTAGCGAATCTCAGTTATGGTTGTGCAACTCACAATATGCAACAGCAAGCTGATCCCCCCTCCCAAATACACAACATGAGTATTTTTCCATAAATATTCGGTTGTTGAACATAGCATGGTTCCCATGATTTACCCTTCTTTGGGTTATCGTAGTAAATCTATTTGTCATCCCTAGAGGCTACAAGCAGGGACGTTTTAAGGCATGGGCCCGGGTCCAGGGCCTCACCCTCGGTGGGGGTCTCATTTCGTTCTTGATTCTGTCTTAATAAGATCATAATGCCGGATGATTTTAATGGTCAAGATAATTTTTTTGGTCACATATTATTCCCGTACATATTCTTCAAAAAACAGTGAGTATCAAATTGTATGTCTACTGGCAAAAGTGGTAATACTGTATTATGTGATGACCGTCGTCCCTGTCTAGGCTGAGGCCAACCATTACGCACCATTATTACTCATTAAGTTGCAAGGCGGCAGTCGGTCGAGCCAGGGTCGTCTTAAGGCAGGGGCTAACTGGGCCTGAGTCTAGGACCTCGGCCACAATGGGGGCCTCGTCCCGTAGTCATCTCATCCTGAATAAGATCACGAATTCGAATAATTTCGACGGTCAAATGTTGTTTCCAGTTGCATTAACTGAAAAACTGGGAATTTTGGACGATATGTCAATTGACTACTTGAGATGACTGTCATCAATGTATAGGCTTAGATCTATATCACCATATACCATCATTACTCATTCAGTCAAAAGACAACAGACGGTCGAGCCTGTTTGTGTGACTGTAAATCATGCACATTTATTTGTTTCGGGTAATTGTTTATACGAGTCTTTGACTGCATATGCTATGTACTTTTTAGGGTCATAGGTAGGGCTTACATTTATCTAGAAGCCCAAGGTCCAGTGGTGCAACGGAGAATATTAGGGCCCTCCAGTTAAGTCACATTTGGGGCCCAAAGCCCTACTTGGTGTTAGTCAGACTTTGAACCCTCTAGAGTCCTGCCCCCTCCCCCACGATGCGGGTGTTGCGGGAGTGTACGTTGCTCCATTACCAGGGCCTCAAGAAGTCTTAAGACGTCCCTGGATACAAGATGTGAAAAACTCTTTCGTTTATGCAAGCAGCATATCACATGTACAAAATCAGTATTTAACATTTCACGGCTTCAGTTCATACGGAACCCAACTTCCTTTTGATTCTGTGAATCATTTCTAACTATTTTAAATTATATGAAATTGCTTAAGTCACTCCTAATGTAGGTGCAAGTTCTCCTTGCGTTTGGCGCGAATTTTCCTTGAATAATCTTCCATACGTTCCATGCAATACGCACGTTCCATACAATACGTTCTTTGTCTTCGACGTCAAACTCACCTTTCTTAAATTTTTTTTTACGAAACCACTCAAACAATTTCACTCCCTCAAAGCAGCCTTCTCATATGCTTCTGCAAACAATCGATGCGTCTTAGCTGTAGATTTCTTAAAATCAGAGTGAATAAAAAGTTCTCGTGATTGACACTTATTCGGCACAAAAACCGACATTTTCGGACGATAACTATCACGTGAACCTGAAGCAAATTTTTAATATTTCAAGGTTATGGCGTTGCAAGATGTCTAACCTTACGATATGACGTTCTACATCTATTAATTTCAACCGTAACTTACAGGTGGGTCCATCTTTATCAAGCAGCGAAAACTTATTTGTACCTTTATATTTTATTTCAAAAATCAACCTGAATGATATATTGTAAGTAAAAGATAAATACAAAGCTATAGATTATTCAGTTTGCTTCGGATTTCTGCCAATAATTTTCTGACGCGTAGGCGCAAAATTACAAATTTTTAGTATACTCCCCCCCCTCCCCTCTTTTAATTTTCGAAGAGCATGAGAACACAAGATTTCCAAACCTTTCTTTTGCAGTTACTGCGTAGATTCATTTTTCACACAGTAAAATAATCTTTATTTATTACTTCAAAATATCACTGAAAAGCATATAACGTAATTCAAAACGATATCTAATTTCTGTGGGAGGTGCCATGATTCTACGAACACGAATGCAGCATGAGTACCTAAGATAAAGGAGGAAGATAAACAAGGTACGGGTGTCCTGAAACTTACCGTCAAGCGGACATGGGGTGAAAGGTATGTAATATCAGTTCTGAGAAAATTTTAAGAAATCCCAATTAGCATATTTTACCATGTTTTTATTAACTTGCTTTCGTGTCTGTCCGGGTGGAATATTGTAATTGATTTTAAACTAACTTCCCGATGAGCTAGAGACTTAAAATTTGGACCATAGCTCAGAAGTGGACGACAATGCATGAAAATGTGAAAAAAGAGTTCTAGTCCCGACCCTGGGCTCCTATTTCGACAGGAGTCCCGTAACTGCGGAACTTACACGAATTTACACGGATAAGGACTACCTGTCGATACAACAGATCGAGTTGTGTCTACGAATACAATTTCGGGGCTCTGGGTTAAAGAGGGGCCCCCAGGTTACCATGTTTTTTTTTATTAACTCGCTTTCTTGTATGGCTGTCCGGAAGGAATTTTGTAATTTATTTTAAACTAACTTTCCGATGAGCTAGACTTGAAATTTGACTTTAGCTCAAAAGTGGATGACAATGCATGAAAATGGTTATAAAAACATGGTACATAAAAAATATTTTTATTAAGAAAATTATTTGAAATTGTAGACAATTGACACCCTCCATCAGATAGTTAGGTATTGTGACCACAAATTTCACAATTTTGTAGCGAAAATTTCACTAACATGATCTTACATAGCCATGATATTTAAACACAAATAGAGCAAAAAAAACTTTGAGGGCTTAGTTCAAATTAACGTAGTATAAAACGGATTGAGAAAAATGATGCCACGTATTTAAAAAAAAAAATGTTTTCCGTTTCATTTTTAAAATAATTGCTTGATTTGAGTTACACACTTAACATTGAGTTTTTTTAAAAAATGAAATTATTTTGTAAAAATGTGATGGATCTATACGCGGTTCTACTAATATCTTCTTTTCATTTTAAAACAAAATATTTATTTCAACCAACTTTCATCAAGAAACCAAACGTGATTTATGTAAATGAGGTATTTTATATAAATTCGGTTTTCGCAAGTTGGCAAAAGAGTGAAGTAAGAGGTTAAGTTAAGTGAAGTAAAGTGAAGGAAAGAAAGGGAGCAAGTAATCGGTTGACACGTTGTTGTTGATAAGCTGAAGTTGATACGTTTGATGTGTGCAAGCAGGAGTGAACTTGAAGCTCGAGAATTAGTAAGAGAATCGTGGAACCTACGACATTGAACAAGCCAAAGATAATGCCTCCAAGTTACAGTGTAGGATCCGCTACATTAAAGGTACGGGTACTGTGTTCTTAATTAAATAGAAGCTAGTTATTAGTGTGCGACGTAGTTGTAATTGAGCGCATTTAAGATGTCTTAGATTCAGCTGAGGGTCTGTAATAGTGTCCCCGTATTAGAATATATCACCTCTGCACTCTACCATAGTTCATGTACCTTAGTTAGAATTGTATTGTGTCTGATCGATATTTGTTAATAAGAATTAATAAATTACTTTGATTGGAAATAATGTCTGTGGATTATTCTATTCCTCCTACAACTCTAGCCGGGTTTACAGGTAGACAAGAGGGTTTGGATGTAAGGAGTAACCAGAGGTTACCACAAAAAAAGAAAAAATTGCTGATATACTGATAGAATAGTAGAAAGTGTTGTACCACATTTTGAAATGTCTCTTAAATGGGCCATCTTTTGAAATAACTTGCCTAGGGTAGTATGCAATATTCGTCTTTTTTTTTGTAGAGTTTGACATTTTCTAAAATCATCATATTTTTTTATCAAACCAGCAAAATGTTTTGCTCCATATATGACTGTCATTAATAGCACAGCTAAGTAAGGTTACGATAGTGAAAAACTCTCTGTAAAATCGTTAAGTTTGTAATGGTGGGTGTCGATTTTCCATACTTTTAAAAAGATGCTAGTCAACACTTAACCAGGTGATATGAAAGTTTTTTTTTATTTTTTCCCTGAAGTAATATGACCCCCCTCCTTTCATCCAGTGCCTGCTTGATGTAGAGTTTCTTGTAAAGCAGTGCTTCTCAAATTTTCAATATTTGCGTCCCAATATTCAATTGTAATTTTCATCGCGCCCCCTTCCATACTATAACAATGTATTGAATTCAATAATACTGTACTTTGAAGCTAAACCTACAGTACGATTTTAAGCACCGACGGCGTATATAAACGTCTCGCTCCACCAGTGTTTTAATTGCCCCGGACGTATATATACGTCTTTCTAAAGTACGATCTTTCCTGTGCATTGCTATCCAAAAAAATAACTCCGAAGGCTTTGGAATGCAATAAAATGACCTTGAAAGTGTTTGGAAGGATTTACTTATTTCAAAATATTTGCTTATTTATCCCTTTTCTATCCCCCCGATAAGCTCGCTTACGTGTTAAACGGTGGCATTGGGAAGCGAATCACGTAATTTTTAATTCGTATTTAAGGGATTAATTATAAACCGTACAAATTATCAAGACAAGTGTTAATTTTTGTTTTTAATTTTATATATGAGAAACCTATATGTGGTCACTGGTAATTATTAAACTTGTTCTTAACTTAGTATTGTTAAATTATTTATAAAATATATTGCGCAGTACTGTAAATTTATAAGTATATTATATCAGTGTAAATGGTATTTCCTTTATTTTTACTATGCCAGAATGTATTTTACTTGTTTACTTTCAGTAAATTAAGAATTATTAAAGTTATCTTTTGTTTTTGACTTTTCAATATGCTCGCGCCCCCTTGTAGGGTTATCACGCCCTCCTAGGGGGGTGCACCCCACAATTTGAGAAACACTGTTGTAAAGAATAACGGGAAAATATTGAGAAGAGGCAATATACTCGTTCCCAAAATTATCACATTTTATTTCATCTTTTCAAAATAAAGTTAAAGCACTTATGTATATGATATTCAAATACAGATTAATATCAAATTTTTTACAACTTGTATCTTAATGTCTATTTTCATTTTCAACAGTCGCTGTTAGCCGTATCTCCATTGATACAGTGTTGTTTCGTTGATGTAAAGTAGTTAGCATCAAAATGCGAAGCACGAAAACTAATAGAACGTATTGCTCATACAGATTGTAACCAGTTTGTATTTCATGATCAGATATGCAATTAACATCAGATAAAAATGAATATGTTTGAAAGAGTAACACTGCAGTTTTGTCTTTCCAGCATTTAAATTAGGCAGGCAGATAACATTTGACATTTACATTGAAGGCTGTAAAGAGCTATTCATTTGCATTCTAATTGTTATTTTCTTCTTTTTTGTAACTTGACCAAACTTTTATTGTAATGCCAATCCAAAGGTGTCCAGAATGCTTAAGTCATAATAATTTTGCTAAATGTTATTCACTATCAGTTACACTTATCAATATGTCAGTAACAGGAGTTTATGATAGTAAGACATCTGTCAAGTTTTTAGACATAATAATCGATCAATTAGTTTAAATATTCAACGTAACCTTTTTATCAGATGGTGAAAAAAATTAAAAATGCTTATAATTTCAAATGAACTTTTTAACTTTTAAAAGAAAATTCTTATTATTCAATTGTATTCGAATGGCTTGTTATCAGACTTGTGTATTGTATAGAATATTTTTCTTGAAATGAGATGCTCATGCAAATGCGAATGTCATTTTAGAGGATTTGAAATGTAAACTACAGAGCCAAATAATCAGGGCACTAAATGACAAAAATAAAGATTAATTTAGTGAAAAGAAAACTATTGGACGGAAAAACAAAAATTATATTAGGTCAAATGGTTTCTATAATACTTTGAATATGTCGTATGGCAACACTTATCAAAATTTTGCTTTTAGTGTTCATTACTTTGCTTGTGTTAAGAAAAACAGCCTCTTTTGCTTGAGATTCCACATTCATCAATTAGTTTGCTTATGTTTCAAAAAAACAAAGTTGACTTTATCGGAAAACTTTTTAACATTGAAATTAATAAAAATTATAATGTAAAGTTCGCAAAGGCGGCCGTTTACAATCATTTTCTTTATATTAAAATATCTTCAAATAGTAAAGATCGAACTTCTTATAAATTTTAACTAAATATTTTATTTATTTTTGCTCATCAAATATCTTTACTTTTTAGCATATTTTTTGTGTAGTCCCCTCCCTCCCACAATACAACTCATCTTCCAATCTGTCCCATAGAAGCTGAAAGGTTGTGCAACCCTTTGTGATTTAGACTGATTTTAAAAAATATATTATATAAAAATTTTTTTAAAAATAAATATTTAAAATATTTTTAATAATAAATTATAATTAGTTTTAAAATTTTTAAATATTTATAATGCTAATTAAATATTTAATATTATTTCGGCGTTTTTATTTAATACCAAAAACTTCTATGAAGACGTACTTAAGGTATCCGACTGGGTTCGGAACCGTGATTTTTCAAAAGCTTTCAAACGAATATTATTTTTATATTAAGTGTCAATTGGATTAGAATACAAGTATAAAATTGTTTTAAGAATATTATTACAATAGAAAATTATTGAAACACAATATCTTGACAAAAAATGAAGAATCACTGATATTTTCAAAACATTCTTCTTTTATGAGAAATACTTCAATAATAATAATAATTTCCCTACATATAGCTAAGACTTCTGTACAAGGTTTGAATTAGGATTTTTGAAATATATAACTTAGAAGTGGGTTTATTCCTATTTTAATGCATCAGGGTGAAAACATTTTAGCAAAAAAACATCCGTTATTATTTTAATTGGTAATCAATCTAACAAGTAATATAAAAAAAATTTTTAAGTCAATTCCTACTTACATCAACAAAAAAAAATTTTTTAGTTACTTTTTATTAAATAGTTACAATTAATATAAATATGTATATACATGTACGAGACATAATCGCAACATTAAGTGGCAATTTATTATTTTTATTAATTATCATTATAGTATCGTATTGTCATCCAAAACAATCGTGTGTATAAAATTTCAGTTCAATCGAATGCTTTGAAACGGGAGGAAAACAAAAATCTCTTTAAGTTTTGACCCAAGTCGCTAGAAATGAAGCCAACGTGGCTGTATCTGTAATTCTTTAAATAATTAATTTTAGTCAATTAATTTTAATTAATTGCAATTAAAATATCGCATTGTTACCCAAAACAATAGTGTATAGAAAATTTCAGCTCAAATGAACGCTTTAAAATGTGAGAAAAAAACCTTTTCAAGTTTTGACACAAGTCGCCAAAATGGTCGCTAAGTCGCCAAACATGATGCCAACGTGGTTGTATTTGTAATTCTTTGAATTAGATTTAATCAATTAGTTTTTATTAATTATAAATAAATTACTGTATATAAAATAAGCGTGTATATAAAATTTCAGCTCAATTGAGTGCTTTAAAATGCATTTTATTAACGGTTGAAAATTTGAACAAGATAAATATATAAATATATAGAGAGTGTGAACTAATAGGAGTTGAAAAATAATGCGAATTTTTCAAAGTTCCTGGTTCAGGCCCTGTACAGATGTCCGAGCTCTCTATATAGGAAAAAAATATTATTAAAGAAGCATTTTTCATAAAAGGAGAGTGTTTTCAAACTATCCAATTCTATGTTCATTTTTTGCCAAAATATTGTATTTAAATTTTTTTTTTATTGTAATGATATTCTAAAAATAATTTTATACTTGTATTTTAATCTAAGTGAAACTAAATATTAAAAAAAAATGATATTCATTTGTGTACTTTTGCAAAATTACGTTACTGAACGTAGTCAAATACCTTAAAAGCCATGATTTGACGGCGAGCTGGTTCTCGAAACAGAGGTCTTGGGCCAGGGCCCAGTTGACCCACGTCTCAAAATATCCCCATCCTTAGGCTACCACAGCAACAGAAATTTAATTGCAATACTTTTGAAAGGTAGTCTTTAGTAACGAGCATTCAATTTAAAACACAAATCAACAAATAATTAGAAAGGGGCAAATTTATTTACAGATAAATATTTTTCGTTTTTATTTTCTGTTTCCATACAAAAAGCCATTGAAAATCAAATACATATTTAATATCTGAACACATTTATTGAAAAGTTATTTTATTTCCAATCGGCTGCCATTTGGTGTTTTACCATTGCAGACCGTAAACATTCCCGGAAGCTGGTATCTCTTTTTAGTGCGGCACCCTATAGGCGGATACCAATCGCCGCAGGTAATTTTGACTCGTCTCTAGAGGGAGGCACCTGAACTCTGACGATGCGAACCTGCAATAGGATTTAATTTTGCCTAGAGAACCCAGGCCAAACAGACACAGAATTGATCTTTTACATGCTGTATAATCATACGACATGGCCGCTGTGGATTTTCTGCATCATGAAAATCCACCGACTTGGGCCTGAGTCTAACCGGCAACCTTAGATGCAGAAGGCCAGCGACAAACCAACCCCGCCATCCATCCGGCTCATTTATTGAAGTGTAATATATTAAGCAATACAAAAATGTGTTTCGGATTTGTTAATATATATGTTGGGTTTTAATTGTTTACTTATCCTCACATAGCTTTCAATTGTCAACTGATTCTGTTAATTGTTAACTGTAAGCATGAATTTCGAATGCAAGGGTGAGGTTTGTGGGTTCACCCTCATCCGTAGACCAACAGATTTTAAATTGTTACCATAAAGATTAAACCTTGGCGCTTTCTTTTACCTGTTTTTTTTAAAATCTAAACCCCCCCCCCTCCATAAAAGAGATTTGTGTACGCTACTGGTAAACATTTTGTAAACGGAGATGACATTCTATAAATTTAATAACATACACAAAAAAGCTAATCCAATACTCATAGATTTTGACTGAAGAAGAAAGAGTCATCGTTTTAGTAAAAAAAACCAAGGAAATGCGAAAGTTAAAAGGAAATGAAAAGCGCTGATGTCACTCAGTCCTTCAGATAATTAGGTCATTTTCCTGATGCAAATTCTAGATACTTTTTTTGCATGTTATTGTTGTTAAAATTTATTCATTTATACAATGATGAATAACATTCTTTTTCTTCGACGTTACTGACACTTAAGCAATCGTAACACTTATCTATTTGATTAAATGACTGTTAACTCGTACAGTAAATTATAATTAACTGAATTATCCTGAATTTATGAAATATATTTGCATAACGGGTCAAGATTAATTATAAATAACCGGATTCTTTTCTAAAATTTTTCTTCTGTATGAATATTCTTGAAATTGTCAAGGTGGCTGAATGTACAGCCATTTTGAAAAAAAAAGTCAAAGTTTGAACTTTAAATCATGTTTAAAATTGTTTAAAGTTCATATTTAGATAACTGAATCTGGCAATAACTGGTTTATTGTTCTTTGATTCGAGCGTGATCTAAGCATTTTCTAGTGCTTTTTTTAGGTATGTACCTTTTTCTTATAATAGGTTTAGAGCTTCTATCCATTATCCTCCCATAGGACACAGTATTATACACAATAAGAGGAAGACTGGATGAGCATAATAATGATTAAACCCCACTTTTTAATAAGCAGTCCTCGGTCTACCTTTTGTATAAATATTACAACATCACTCTCTATTGTTTCCAGAATTTCAGTAATATATTAATCTCTCTTGAATTAAAATCAT
>BMAO01010883.1:0-12643 GCA_019973975.1 Trichonephila clavata
CTATGTTCAGTGATCTGGTAAGCTAATGAACCAGTCAATCATGACATATCCATCTCTTTCAAAATGTTACATTGAGGTGTGGGTGGGCGTGAGCAACCCACAACTACATACACGTAACATAATTTTTGATAGCATTTTGTATATACAAAAATTTATATAGTTAGGAGGAATATAAAGCCACTTCACGTACTAATCTAATTAATAGGTAATGATATGGTATTATTTCGTAACATTGATCGATATTAAGACATCTTAATATCGGGTTGAGTAAAATGTTTTCTACCAAGAGAATATACCTCCGCACCATCGGTGGCTGATCCCTTGACAGTTAAATTTTCTCCTAACTGGCTTTTGCATTCTAAATCTGAAAGATGAAATTATACGACTGTGTAAGTTTTTTTGTGTCATAATTTTATTATCTTATTCACCAAAAAAGAGTTTAAAAAGGAGCTATAGCATCAGCAGACCAGAATGATTATGTACTATGAGTTCCGAAATAAGCTCAATGCCACAAAAATTTATGAAATTTTAGGTTTCATTGCTGGTTTTTTTTTATGATACAGTAAAAGTTTGGTTTCGAATGCTTAATGCTGAGAATTTTGACATTGAAGAAGGACCACGCTCTGACAACCCTATTAGTGTTGATTGTGACCAGTTAAAATAAATCAAGACTGACATGTTTCAACACGAACTATTGCGTAAGAGTTTGACGTTTATCAAAAAACAATAGTTAACACTCAAACGCATAAATCTAACTTTTAAGTTTAAACCCTGGGTGTGTGCCTCACGAATTGACTGCTGAAGACAACAGAGCAAGAGAAAAGCGGTTTATTTAGCTCTTTTCAGAGATCAAAGGAAAAGAATATTCTGGACAGAATTGTGACTTGATGAAAAATGGTGTACTACAACAACACAAGCGTTAAGAATTATGGTCAGAGCCCGGGGAATCAGCTGGTTCAGTTGCAAGACGAACGCCAACTAACAAAAAGGTGCTTCTCGGAATCTGATGTGATAGTCGAGGAATTATCCAAAAGGAGTACCTGAAAAGCTGGAAGACGTTCAACATACAATTACAGCAATATTCTACTTAAAGTCAGTGGTTTCATTCTCAAAAAACGAGAAACAATTCATCAAGTAGATCCTCTTTCATCAAGAAAACGCATGGCCACATGTAAGAACGTTGACTAAATGGACGCTCTACACGCTGCAGTGGGATTTGATGTAACATCCACCATATATCCCAGATATGGCGTGTTAAGTTTACTATCTATTTTCATATTTGTAGCACCATTTTGATCTTCAATTATTCCATTCAAATGGCGAGGTCATAAATAAGGTGGAACATTTTCTGAACTTGCGCACTCCAGAATTCTTCGCAGATGGGATTGAAAAGTTTTCAATATGCTGGCAGACTATTGCAGATTTGAATAGAGAATACTATTCTCATTAGCTTTGCTGATTTTATATGAATTTATCATTTTACAAGAATGTTTTTGGTGGTAACTTATTACTCAACGTAATATTTACTCTTCTATTGTACTTTCGATCTAATTTCATTTTCCATTGAATACTTAGTTTCGTTGAAAAAGCATGCGGTAAAGAACATAAGAAAAATTTGAAATATTTACTTATTTATTTATAAAATAAATAGTAATATAGATAAAAAAAATGTTAGTTTCTTGTAGAGAACGAAAGATGACTATTGGAAATAAGCCAATTATATCTGTGTTCCTAGTTACATTTCTGTAATATTTTATTAAATTTATCACCATTTTCTTCCATTTGAAATTATTCTTTCTGCCTTTATTATATTCATAAAGGGGGACAATTTAATTTGTTTTATATATTTGTAACAAAATTTGTGATTCTCTCCATGCTTTTTTCATTGTAAGGTTTTACTCATATTTATAATTATTTAAAAATAAAATTATTTCATTTTTAAAGGCTTCATAATTTTAAAAACGGAACTTTAAAATGTAACATTGCTTTTTGATCTTTCACCTTGTATATTTTTAGGAACATTTTATTGGTTTCGAAATATTATTTTCAAAATTTTAACTTCTTGGTCTTCGACTACGTTAGAGACCGATTTTTTATAAAATGATTATAATAAGAATAAAATTTATTTTATATAACATGCATAGCTTAAAGATTCATGATTATAAAATAAATAACATATAACTTTGGTTTTGAAAAAAAAAATTGAAAATTTTTAGCATATTTTACAAAGTTAAGAAAAATGCCATAAATATAAGTACATTGGACATAATGCAGTTTTAATGTAATTAATATAATAATATAATTCATCTGAAGTGTCACAAACAGTAGGGAAAAATAATTTTTAAGAAATAGAATGCTTTATAAGCATTTAAACTTGATTTTAATGATTTCTCGTCAAAATTACTGCATGTTTTAAGCTAAGAAATGCTGCAAAATCATATTAAATGCAACTATTTGAAAACCTGCAATTTTCTACACTCTAAATGAAACTTTTTATAATTGTTATAAATGTCATTGCATTAGATTGGATTGCTTTGAGGATATTTCGTTTACGTGCAAAAATTATCGTGAAAATGGCATTCTTCAAAAACTCTGTTTTAGGAAAATATATTCTTAAAATAGAGTTTTTGAGGTATAGTAAATACTATATATATCTAGCATTTGCTTTATCTATAGAGTTCTATAGATAAAGTGAAAGCTATATAAAAACAACTTAAAAAACACTTTTTTTTATCTCCTTCATTTATATATATATATACGTATGTATGTATGTTGTGTGTGTATCTGCTATGACAATATATATAACAGAGACTGGAAGTTTAAATCTCGATATTTACAACATTTAATCTATGACAAAAAATTCACACAGGAAATTTCAAGTATTACTTAAGTTAAACCTTCATAATTTTCTTAAAAAACGCATACGAGTTAACAGTTTATACTTAGAAGAGCCCTATAGACCATCGTATGAATGATACGGGGCTTCCAAGCTACAGGGGCACCAACACGTGTAGCTACAATCCCACTAACAATGCTCTCATATCTAAAAAAGGACCCCGAAGGAATTTTGATACATGATGACCTACTTAGAACTAGCTCTACGCCAGTTAATATAGGAATAAAAACTTGGAAGGTAGAAAACTCATATAAAAATGACGGAATAAAGAATTTACAAACAATTGCTTTAAAATAATATCTAATATATAAAATTCTCCTGTCACAGTGTTTGTAACCAAACTCCTCCGAAACGACTTGACCGATTCTTATGAAATTCTGTGCGTATATTAAGTAGGTCTGAGAATAGGACGTAAACTATTTTTCATTCCGATATTGCAATTAGTTAAAAATATATTAATTAAAAACCTTAAAACGCTTAATTGTTTTACTCCTGCGGGTTGTTTACTTGGCAAAACTTCCATTCTGTTTCGGCCGAGGGGTGATCCGACATTTTCCACCATATTAAAATTGCCATCCAAATTTTACTGTTGAAATCAGACAAAAAATAACTACATAATCGGAAAGATCATTTATTTCGCCACGATACGGTATATATATATATATATTTTTTTTTTGCAAAATAATAATATTTTCTATTTTTTACAAATTTTTTAAAAAATGGTTGAAACTGATGCGTTTTTATGAAAATTATTTCTAAATTGTTGCGTATGAATTTCTTTTCGTGTTATTAAAACGATATTTTACACTAATTAACTTCAAACATTTCTCTTTTAGCTCCATTTATTTGAAAAATAAAATGACCAAAACTCTTTTTTCTGCGATTTTTCAACACTTAGTCCAAATTTTTACTCAACATTGAATAACTTCGTCATTTATTAAAATTATTGCACGAAACTTTTTTTCCGTGTGTAAAAAAATATTATCCGTAATCTATAGAAAGATTGAAAAAAGTGCTTAAAAATTACGGATTTAAATTTTTTTTTTTGTGATTTTCGTAAAAAACCGTTTTTGCGAGAAATAATTTAAACAGTATTTTTTGTACATTTTTTTTAATTTAAAAGTACTTTATTTTTGCAATTAATTTGTGAAGTTTGAAAGCATTAACGAAAAAATTATGCCCTAAAAATAAAAAAAAATTTAAAAAATACGCGATTTTACAGTTAGCCAAATCTTGGAGTCGAAAAATAGTTTTGCGCCAAAGACCTTTGAACTGCTTAACCGTCGACCGCATCTAACTCAAGGGTTACACTAAAAAGTTCTGCCTTAAACAGGGGGAAATCAGTAAATTTGGCGAGTAAAAAAAAATGTGAGTGAAAAAGTTATTTTTGCTTCAATTGTCGTCATTTTTTCTATAGATAATTATCAAAATTAAATCATTATGGATGTTAGATTAAGATGACAAAATGTATCCAATACACATTTCTGAGACTCATTTAAAATATTTATCAGTATCAAAATTTTTGTTCTCTTTCATAAAACTTATAGTTTACTTTAAAATAATGCCTAATGTATAAATCTTTTTTGACATATAATTTCATAATAAAAACGCAAAATTTGCCCATTTCGAATTTTTTTTTTTGAATTATTCAGTTAAATAAGCAGAACTTCCTTAGAGAAAAATAAATGCTATGTTCAAATAAAAAATTTTTCATTATTAATTGCGTGTTATTAATATATCAAAAATCACTAAATTGGCATGTCACAATTAATTGCTAAATGAATATGTTTAATCAATATTAGTATAAAATAATTAATTAATTTTGTTTTGTATTTTATGATTCCTTCTAAAATGAATAAATATAGATGAATTTAAATGAAAATGATTCTTAAAACGTTCATTGATCATTTAGAATCAGTGATTAAAAAAATAAAATGCCGAAAAATATCTTTTTTTTTAAAGAATTTAAAAAAAAACTTTTTTTTTAAAACAAAACAATGATATTTTGTATATTTTATGAGTTTTTTCTAAAATAAATCAAAATCATTGCGTTTAAATAAAAATGATTTTTAAAATTTTTAGAATCAATGATTTAAAAAATAAAAAGCCAAAAACTTTTTTGAACAAATTTTAACAAAACACTCAAAATACTTAAAACAATCATTTAAGAATTTCTTCTTTTATAAAGATAATTGCATGAAACTTTTTTTGTCGTGTGTCGAACATTTCAAAATATCCTCACAATTTTACTTCAAAATTTTAAATAGTAGTAAAATTTTGTAATTTGAAAACTTTCTACTTTTCTGTCTTTTTTCAACATACAACTATTTTTAAAAAGGCTACATTTTCGCTACACTAAGTAACTTAAGTTTTTTTTAATCATTCATTTAAAATAATGACAAATTTTTTTCTGGATTTTTTAATATTAGAAATTTTTATCAACGTTGATAATTCGTTATTTATTAAATTTCGCAGAATTTTTTTTTGTGTGTAAAAAATATCATCTGTAATTGTAGAAGATTGAAAAATTGCTTAAAATTACGGATTAAATTTTTTTTTATTTTCGAAAGTACCGTTTCTGGATCATGAAAAGTTTAAAAAAACACTGGGAGATTTTTGAGTTTTTGCGCATGCGCGTAGAATAGTGAAGTCAATGTTACGTTTCAGTTTTTGAACGAATTATAATAAAACACTCAAATACTTAAATCAATCATTTAATAATTTCTTCATTGAAAAAGATAATTGCATGAAACTTTTTCCGTGTGTCGAACATTTCAAAAATCCTCTGAATTTTTTCAAATTTAAAGTAGTAGTAAATTTGTAATTTGAAAATTTCAATTTTCTGTCTTTTTTCAACATACAATTATTTTTAAAAATCTACGTTTTCATTTCGGGGCTAAAAAATTGCAACGAAAGAATTGAAAAGTGAGTGAGTGATTTATAAATTCGCACTGTTCGCCTATTCGAGGGTTTTTAGCGACGGACCTCGAAATTTTCAACCATGGTCAAGTGACGAGGACGACACCTAAGGTTTTACCCACCTCTCCTAAGTACCACACCACACCAACGAAAGAACAAATTTCGAAAAATGGAGTTTTAATGTCATAGTTAAAGAAAAATCACTCTTATCGCGCATACACACACATAAGTGCTATCGTCCTGAGGGAAACAGGGGGATTGTTATTCACTGGTAAAAGCCCATGCAACGCCGGGTTAAGCGGAGAGGAAAGAAGCACAAAGAAGTAAAAGTAATTTCGATAAATAATATTGGAAGTGCTGATTTTGTGAAGAGAAGGGAAAATGTTAAACGAGAAAGCCATGACACGCACTCACGGGCCATACACTCACATCGTACGCGTCACACCCAGACAAAAGTTCTGGCGTCAGAAAGAAAGGAGGAAATTAACATGGGGATTAAGTTATACCCTCGGTAAAAGCCCGTGCAACGCCGGGCCGCGGGTCAGCTAGTATATATATATATATATATATATATATAATACCAAATTTTACCAATCCTCTGAAAGAAATGTTGAAGAATTTTAAAGTTTTGAGGTTAGCAGTGAATAAAATTTATTTTCTTTCTCTAGGCAACTTTTAAATCATTGCTATATAAATGAGGGGTGATAAAAAAAAAGTTACAAGTTTAATAAGAAACATTCATGAACAATAAACAAAAAATACAAAAAAAATTAAAAGGCATATGCGCCTATCATTTTTTGGCATAATCACCAAATATATTTTGACATTTATCTTAACGCGGAACCAAATTGTTTAATCTGTATTGGTAGAAATTATGTCCCTGATCATTGAATCAGGTCTCGGTGGAAATTTTCACAGTACTGTCTTAAGAGAACCGTCTTCCTGATAAGTTCTCCTACAACTTCGGAAATTGGAAAAAGTCACTGGGTACCAAATCGAGGCTGTTTGGGGGGTAGGGATTTGATTCCAGATTTTCCCCCTGAACCCTCGCAACAATTCCTGCGTTTCTTGAACAGTAGGGGGCTGGTATTGTCATTCAGAAGGATGGAGCTTTCACTTATCTTGCCAGGGGATGTCTTCGGGTAACCTTGTCAAAGTGGCACAATAGCAATCTGAGTTAAAGGTTTCACCACACTTCAGGTAATCGATCGGGATAACACCACATATGGTTGAAAACACATCAGCATATGGCTGTCATAGCTTTACCGGTAGAAGGTGTAACCTTAAATGTTTTTGTCGTTGGTAATTTAGAATGTTTCCACTCCGAAGTTGATTTTTTGCTTGCGGGGAAGAAATGGGGAAGTCATGTTTCGTCTCCTTTAACGATGTGGTCGAGGAAGTACTGACCGTCAGAATGGTAACGCTGACGGAATGTGAGACTTCACACAATTCGTGTGGCTTTGTGCTCAATGGATGACGGACGTGGAACTCAGTGGGCACAAACTTTGGAATTCCGTAGCACAACTCGTGTCGTGCTGATTTTTGTCGTTATAAATTTGACTTGCCGCTCCCAGCCATATTGCGGTTTTTGATATCCTGTCTGCCTGATAGAAAAGAGTGACATGATTTAGCGCCATGGTGTCTGCTCATTGCTTTTCAACCATAAAATTCCACGATTTGACTGCGAATGTCAGATGCGGACACATTCTTTGCCCATAAAAATTCAATCATGGCTCGCACTCCCAAATGACACTAATTGTCTTCGCGTCTAGCCATTTCAATTATCCTAAACCGTCTGGGAACTTTCACTACCTACCCACACACAAGTACCATCATATGTCTCAACTCTGGTGAAACACAATTATTTCTCCACAATATGTACTTTACATATGCTGCGGTTTGTAACCTTTTTATCTGATCATCCCTAATACTAATGTTGTTAATTTGTATAATACTTAGAATATTGTGGCTCAATATGAAAGATAATTTGGTACATTAAACATAATGCATATTTACCTGCATTGGTATCAACTTGAAAAGAGTTTAATGCGATAAATTTGGAAGGACCATCGTAAAGCTTTTTTGCAACTTTAAAAGTAAACTTATATAGTAAAACTGAAAAATATCAAAGCATTCAGTATTATATTCTAGTCAATTTTAATTTATTTGAATAAAAGAAGTGTGCATCATAACATTTATAAAGATATTTTATAGATAATATTTACATTCCATTTACACTTCAATGCTTCTAATTCTGCTACATTTTAATCAGTTTAAATTGAAACATCGTCAAAAAACTAAAGAAATTTTGAATATGTTAATATTTTAATCTTGTTAAAAATCGAGTAAAAAGAAATAATAACAAAATTCCTCTTGATCTAAGTTTGAAATATATTGTAAAACCGAAATTGTTTTGAAAAATATGCATTCCAAATTTGGCACCTCAATAAGCATTTGCCTCAGAGCATGTGCTAGAATGAATGAGATGCTAATGAAGTATGTTTTCAATTCATAATTGTAAATTTAAAACTGAAGTCATGTAAATGAATAGACTCACTTCTAATTTAGAATATTCGATCATATTTGTTGGGTTGGTTTCTTTTCAGAAATTACGATTCCCCTTTGATTCCTTGGTTAACAGATTCACAGCACTAACTGCTTGCCCGAACTTCGAAAGAAGATTTTAAACTCTTTCGAATATTCGATTAGCTTCCATTTCAGCTTTTAAACTACGGGCTTTTCAAAAGAATAATTAATGTAGCGTGAAATTAAATATTTTCGATCAATGCAACATAAATATACTGTATTGAATTGAAGAAGATTTTGAGGATTTCTAGAGTGAAACATTTGATTTTTAATACTAAGAATTATTGAAATGAAACTTTATTTGATCTCTGCCATAGAGCTCATAGGTTGATAAGTTTAGTATAAGTTTGTCATTAATTTTAAATACGTGATTATATTTGTACAATTTCTGTTTGAAATTAAGAGAAGTCATTGTGGTGTATAAAATAGTTCAATTATGTTCAACTGTTTTATAATTCATATCAAAGAAAGCATAGTTACATGAAATGGATAATTATAACAAACTCTGATAAAATAAACATAATTAATACTTAGTTTTTAGCAATTTTTAAACTTGAGGTTTCTAACTATTATAACCTTTGATCTATTTCTGGAACTCTTTAGATCCGTTTTACAAAGGAAAGTCAGTTTTTCCTTTATTTTCGTATTTAAAGTTATCTATTATGTTCTTTTTAGAATGACTGCTTGTGTACATAAAGATTTCTTTATAAAGACTTAAGAGTTTAATATCCTTGCCTTTTAATTTTAAAATCATTATTGTGTGAGTTTGTCAGAAGTATTATTTGGTTTTCATCATTTTTAATGAATATTATCTTATATAAAGACATATTTTAGAACGATGAATTCAACTAGATTAAAGCAGAATGCTATAACTTATCGTTTGTAATATAATAACAATATTTTTAGTTTTCGAAGTAAAGTGAAACTGAAACGTAATTGAAAATATTATTGTAGTCTACATATGTTAAGTCTATATTAACACATATGAAATTAAATTTAAAGAGGAAATCTACATAATTGTCTTGGTACAACAACAAAAAAATGGGTATTGTACTATTTAAATGACAGTAATTCATTGGGTGAAAACTTAAAACTGATAAATATAGGGCAGTCAGTAGGCTAAATATCTTCAGATTATCGATTTTGATATTTGATACTTCTAAACTCTCCCCAATCTATGACTTTTCTATTGATATAAATTGTTTTCTACTTTATGAATTACAAGTATGTCAAAATTACTTAAAAAAATAATTAAACGTTTTGCCAAACCGACTTTGTCCGTAAAAGTATAAACATAGTATTTTTAAACCTGGGGAAAAGTTTCAAGGCCTTTATATATTTTATGTATGCATACACAATTAATTTTAAATAACTGTGGGAAAACTGGAAGTTTAACTGTTTGATTTGCTAAAATTTTTGGAGCCAATTTTGACCTAAGTGATTTCAGTGATATGAAAGTCATATTTAAGATTTAGGGATTTCTAATGAAATTTTTGTCTCTTTTTTACTTTAAGTTTAGTTTTAATTAGTTATTATTACTGATTATTTCAACATGCTAAGATTTAGTCAAGTGTTAAAAAAAAGGTGAACTATTTGCGAAATTTAAAATTTTAGAGTTGCTTGTCATTCAAGAAAAACATTTGAGGGTTGGATTGTGAATATAGATGCTTATTATTTTTTGCTAATAAATATAACATAAGTATAAATGCTTCAAAATAAGTATAAAAAGAAATTTCATATCAAGTAATGGATAGTAAAAATAGCATTTGTTCATTATCCATAATGAGGTAAAAACAAGGATTCATAAGTAGTACAGAATAAATTGGCAAGGTAAGATTTAAAGGTATAAAAATTAAGATTTTCTGAAATTTATATTTTTAAAATTGTGTAAATTTACTGTTTGCATGCACTTTATGTTTCTTAAATTCAATTGCATGTACTGAAGTCCCAATTTTGAAACATTCTTAAACATTTAGCTTGAAAGCAGATATCGTAACAAAAAATGACAATTTTCAATAAATCCATACTGATACTCGGTGAACTAAAAGTTCGTCTTAGAAAGAAACTAATTAATATTTTTTAAAAAAATTCACTTCAGTGTAATTATAAATGTATAATTAATATACAGTCAAACTCTTGAGTCTTTATGTTTAATAATTTCTAAGAAAAGGTATGAGAAGATACAACAAATGTAACGTCTATTGTGTTTGCGAGAAGTTTGTTACATACATAAAAATACATAAGTTTCATGTTTAATGACTTAAAAACTGCTTTATTTTGGCTGTTTCAGAAATCATTTGTTCACACAGTTTTGAGAAACTCTTTTGATTTTAAAAACTAAGAAGTTGTGTCTTGAACAGCAAAACCATACGGAAACTTTACAAAAACCTTTTGAAAACGTTCCAAAAGTCGTATAATCATGTGTTTCCCAATGCACTGACAAATTCACATATTGATACATTTTCACATCATATTTATGATTATTTATGGTCGACTTTGATGTTTGTAGTGTGCATAAAAGCTAAAACATTTTCGAAAAGCGATACAGAATTTGAGTAAATTCATGTAAGTACTACAAATTATCTCGTTAAACAAAATCTGAACAATGATACGTATGTACTTTCTCAGCAATTTAAAAACTTTTTTTCCTATTTAACTTATGGCGATAAGGCACCTAAAAAAACATCAACCTATCGAATTTTTATTGGTTTATTTGATACCTCGAATCTTTATAAGCATGTTTACAAAATTCCAAATCTGTACCCCATTTTTCCTCAAGTTATGGAGCAATATTTGATGCTGGACAGCAGACTAAACAAAACTGTCACATCCACATTTCAGATCATCTGCTAGAAAAGTGCCTGATAAAAAATCAATTACTTATTCTCTTACGCGCATAAATGAGACAAAAATAAGTAGCATTATATATGCAGTAACAAATCATTTTAAGGAATAATTGTGTAGTTTATGCAAAAATTCTAGTTTGTGTATTGTCTAGTAAATATCAAATGGATTTGGTCAAGATTTAAAAGGTGTGCGTGCTTTTTGTGATATTATTATGAATGGAATTAAAACTTCAAAACGGATTCTCCCAAAGCACAAATACTAAATCTCATTTTGATAATTCAAGTAATTAAAAATCTAATTCTCAAGAATAGAAAGTTATCCCATTTGTTTTTATTTATTTTTTCGGTGATATATATATATATATAATCCACCACACAACATTACGTCCACAAAGTCAGCTTGTTAGTGGTCCAGCTGTGAAGAATATCTTCATTCCACACACAGGTTACATTTTGATACACACACATACCAACGTTTACACGACTATACTTTAAAATTATTAGTGACCAACCAAAATTTCTATGACCAATCAAAAAGCTTTTTGAACGCAATCTGGCTTTCATCTAATATTACATATTTAAACTCGAAAGTAAGAATATTGATGTTTTGGGTTATAGCGTGGCATTGGTGGGTGTGATGAATAATGTAGGAGTTGTGATTGATGTAGGGGAAATGAAAAATTGTTGAGAAATTGGAATACCGTTCATCGATTTCATTTATTAATAGGATGATTAGGGGTGAGTTTTTTTTATTTTTTTATTTTTTTATTTTTTATTTTTTTATTTTTTATTTATGTAATCTGTTTTGATGTTGAAAAGAATTTAATTTTTGAATGTACTACACTCTTGTTTTGAATTTTCAAACTTTTAAGGTTTTTTCATTCTATACAACCATTTCAGGGATCGGTGCATATTCTTTGATTTTTTTTGTGGTTGTTTTATTATGCACTAAGGTGTTTTTGCATTTTAACATTTTTATGTTATATCCTTCAGAATGCAATGGCGAATAGTTTAATTTTTTAAAGTTTTTTAAAAAGAGAAATAATTTTTAATTTTAAATTTTTAAAAGAAAAGTTTTTTAGGTTTAAATTTTTTAAATTTTAAATTTTTGTGAATTTGGATATTTCCAGATTAGTTTACCAAGTTGCAATAGGGGGAAGGTTGGCGCCATCAAACTAGTTTAACCCCACTTATCGGTCCTAAGTCCGAGGTTGCACTTGGATATTTTATAATTTTTATCTTATACAATTTTAATTTCGCTTGAAACGTTGATATTCATTATTTTTATTCGCCATTGAAATTTTGAAATATGATGTTGTACTCTAGGTTTAAAATGATTTGAATATTTGCTTGGTATATTAGTGTGAGGTATTTTGGATATATTTAAATATATTAT
>BMAO01010884.1:0-17805 GCA_019973975.1 Trichonephila clavata
CATTTCAATTCTTTCGAGAGATACTTTTCTTTGGTGGTGTTTTTTCAAGCCCAAATTACTAACAGATAAAATAAAAGTCAGATGGAGAATCGGGGATATAATGCTAGGAAGATAAAATCATCCCTATTATTATAGTATACTTTACATTAGCAGTAGAGAGAGAAAAAAAGACATGATTTACTTTCTACCGAAGTTGCAGAGTAACTTATTGCAAACTTTAGTTCCCCTCTCCCCTCGTGTATTTCATTTTCTTTTAGCGAAGTCGTAAATAACGTACATTTGTTATGCTTTTTTCACGTGAAATAGTATTACGATACTTGGAAAACCATAGAGAGCATTTAAATAATAATTTGGTCAGATTCATGAGTATTCAATCAAATAAAGTATAATGAGAAACGTTTCACAAAATTGCTTTCATAAAGAACAGGCATCTCTATTTTTATATTCAATGCACTTAAATTTAGGGTGTGTTCCTTAACGATAAAAACATTTCCACATCTCACACTTCTCTCTTTCATAATTAGAACTGCATTTTTTTTTTATCGGAATTTAATATTTTGGTTCAAAAATGGTATTTTGTCAATTGGACAAGAAGAAACGCGACTTTTAAATGAATGAAGTTAGAAAAACTTCCAAACTTTATCCAATTTTGCACATTCACTATTTATACTATACTCCTTTTCCTTTCGAATAATTCGAAAGGAAAAGGAGTATAATATAAATAGTAAATGTGCAAAATTGGATAAGTTTTATATCTGCAAGTGCATAATCTTGTGCAAGTACTATTAATAGTAATACCAGTGAACCTGATTAACAAATTATGGAAATGAAAATTAATTCACTAGAAAAAACACAATTTTGGACGTTTCAGCTGATAAGGATACTCTATCTAAAGAAAGTTGTAAAGAATAAGGTAAGCGATATCTTTTTTCTTTCGCAAGAATTTGAAAACGAAAATTATTTTACAGTTTTCGTGTCTTTCTTAATGTTTTGTTTTTATTTAAGTTACCAGGTTATCTTTCGACTGTTGTTAGAGATATTTTCCATTTTAATACACTCATGTCCATAAATTAAGGATAATGAAGTGCTCAGGCAAAGAAAGAGACAGAAGCAAAACAAATTTGACTTATTTGTAAAGTCTATTTATTAAACAAAAGGTAAAGAGCACAAAAAAGATGCTATATGTTTGACATAATTAATAAAAATTGCGATTTTTACTCCCTGGAGCAAATTTCAAAAAAGAACCTATTTACAAAAAACAGTATAACATGGTTAGTATGATGGTTAATGCGGAGTATGTCTCCCGGACGATGCAATACAGGCCTTACAACGCCTACGCATGCTGAGTATCAAATTATCAATCTGATCTTGGGAAATATTATACCACTCATCAATCAATGCCCTCCGATGTTCCGGTAGACAGGTGGGAGGGGGTTGACGGGCTGCAATTCGTCGGCCAAGTATATCCCACACATGCTCTATTGGATTCGAGTTCGGTGAGTATGCTGGCCAATCCATACGGGTGATATCCTCCGATTGTAGGCATTCGTCTACAATGTTTGCACGGTGAGGACGGGCGTTGTCATCCATAAACAGAAATTCAGCACCCATGGCGCCCCGAAACAAACGTACATGTTGTTCCAGAATGACATCCCGATAGATGTGGCCTGTCATCGTTACACTCTGAACATGCAGGTTAGTTCTGGAACCAAGAATAATTCCTCCCCAAACGAGCCATCCTGCGCCACCGTAACGGTGTCGTTTAATGGTGTTCTCTTGGTGGTAACGGGTACCTGGCGCTCTCCATATGAAAGTCCGGCGAGAATCAGACTGCAAACTGAACCTGGACTCGTCGGAAAACATCACACAAGACCACTGTTGCGTTGTCCACAATGCATGCTCTCTACTCCAGGTTAATCGCAGGCGACAGTGAGTTGCGGTAAGGGGAACACATCTGACAGGCCTACGAGCATATAGATCAATGTGCCCTAAGCGCCTGCACACGGTCTGCCTTGAAACTGTCGTACCGGTAGCTGAAGAGAGCTGACGAGATAGGTCTGATGCTGTGCTCCGTCTGTTTCTTTTGGCAGTAACTGCCAAATACCGGTCCTCATTCGGCGTTGTAACTCGGGGGCGACCTGTGCTGTAACATCTACTCACATTACCATCATCTTGGAATCGTTGCCAAAGCCTGGAGATGACACTCTGGGCGATTCCAAGTTCATCGGATACTTCCAGCTGGGTACGTCTACATTCCAGTCGTCCGATAATTCTACCACGTAAAAAATCATCCAAATGCTTCCTTTGTGCCATAACTATGCGGTTATTGCACTGAAAGGCTTTTTAAAGCGCTTGTGAACAATTTTACTTCTTTGCCACCATTCCTTATATACCCCTCTCTTACACTCTCGTCATTGTGACGTACTATCCGCGCCATCTGGTGGTTTCCTGTAATTTTCATATTCCTCTTCAAGATGTGTGTTATAATTCTACAGGTGAAATTTTTATTTTAGAGTTCAATTTCTGTGTGATTCTGAATTAGCCTTAATTTATGGACATGAGTGTATATAAAAGTATTTTTTTGTACATTACATTTTTTGTATGATAAGAAATATTTATCATTATCAAAAAAAGACTTGGTAAAATTACAAAAAAATATTTTAAGTAAAAAATATTTTTAAAATAAAAAAAAAATGATCAAAAACACACACAAAAAAAAATTTTTTTTTTTTCAATCTATAAGATACATTTTATATCCACATACATTTCAAATACTACAGCATTTGAAATCTGAGGGCGTAAGTAGAAAAATTAAAGAAGATTATATAACACATTACATTTATACGTTTCAAAAAAGCTAGTAGAGACTGCAGCATATAATAAATTCAGACGATCTCTTACCCCACTTCCAAAACAGAGTTTTTAAAGTCATAACTTCTCAGCACGTTTTTCTGAATAATGAATCTAAATTAAGCGTCAGGTTCGGCGGCGTTACGCTCAATTGGATTTTTCGGCTACAGTGAGCGACGCGCGCTTACTTTTGCATTGAAAACTTTTAAGAGAAAGCGTGTTTTTTTTAAATCATACACACTTTTTCCCATAAAAATTTATTTTCTTAATTAAAAAAATCTGTCATGCAGCAGATTTCCACTCAACTCCAGCGAGTGAACGACAGAAGAGGGGCGCAAGGGAAAATAATTGGGGGAAAAAAGAGTATTCTTATGTTGGATATTGAAGATAAGAAGAAACGAAACACACATGGGATATATTTTTTGATTCAGTAGAAAGAACATTTAAGCACAAATATGTATCAAAATAAAATTAAAATCCGAATTTTTAACTAAGTTAAATGGCAAGAAAGTTACCAATATTTTTGTTTATATTAGTGATAACTAAGAGAGATATATTGTGCGAGAAAATAAAGGTATTAATTGTGAAAAAGTACTAACCCTCTTCTTTTGTTTGCTTAGAGAATTTTAAAAAAAGTATATATATATAAACAGCTCTCAGAGCATACGTTTTTCTTGCTTTACATAGTGTACCGTGTTATATAAGTAATATAAACGGTTGTTACGTATTATCGCAACAATATTGGTGACATTGTTTGAAAAAAAACGCATGGTTGCCAATTCAGCGCGTACGACACTTAGGAAATCAAGGTTACAAACTTGGCATGTTAGCTTGAACGTTGGTATTGTTGCGATGGTACGTAAGTACCATATAAAAATATATATTATATAAATATAATCTACATAAATAATTTACATATAAATATTTTTTAAAAATTAGACTAACTGACCCAGGCATAAATATGTAAGAATGCATAACTATTAAAACATTGCCCTTAACAGAAAATGGATAAAATAAACAAATCCACCGACGAATGGGCACGAAAAAAGAACTACTTAACTACCGCATGCGAAAATGTCGTAAAAGAAAAAGGAGTACATTTGAACAATTGGAATCTCTTGCCCAGAACAAATCGGAGGTTTTCAATTCTAAGCACACACACAATTTTCTTAAATTTTGAATTATTGATTTTCTGTCGTTTCAACCTTCAACGCATTTTAGCTTTTTGGAAATAAACAAAAATAAAATTTAATATATATATAATTTAATGTCAATTTCTACTTAAATCAACGAAGAAAATTTTTATTTTATTTTTTATTAAATAATTACAAGTAATATAAATATGTATATACATATGACCGAATCACAATATTGAGTGGGTGGCAATTAATTTTTATTGATTATCATTAAAGTATCGTATTGTCATCCAAAACAATCGTGTATAGAAAATTTCAGCTCAAACGAGCGCTTTAAAATGGACGAAAAAAACCTTTCAAAGTTTTGACACAAGTTGCCAAAATGGTCGCTAAGCTGCCAACGTGGCTGCATTTGCAATTCTTTAAATAATTAATTTTAATCAATTAGTTTTTATTAATTATAATTAAATTACCGTATGTAATCCAAAATAATCGTGTATATAAAATTTCAGCTCAATTGAGCGCTTTAAAATGTATTTTATTTACGATTGAAAATTTGATCAAGATATAGGGAGATTGTGAGCTAATAGTAAGAATTGAGAAAACTAGTCTAAAATATTATTTTCATTACCTTAGAACTTCATTGGAGATTTTATTTAATAAATTTTATAAAATCGTATCATAAGTCAACAAAAAAATTCCTCCGTTCATATTTTTTTTAAATTCTGTTTGCTTAAAAATGTTATATTTAGATACTCATAGGAGTATTTTATCTTGAAATACTTGAAAACTTTCTGAAAGTCATAATATTGATACCTAATAATCTAAATTGGTTATTGATTATTAATATATAATGACAGCAAGTGTTAAGTTTATAGAAAATAGATTTGCACTTGAAAATATTATAGTCAAATTCTATTAATGGAAACTAACAGTCGTTCATAATGTTATGACTAACATTTAGTTCTGATAAAATGCTAAAATTTGTGATTTTTGTTCCATCTTGAAATTGATCACAAGCATTCGTTAAAGTGTTTATGTCATACACAAAATGACATTTTTATCATCTAAAAAAATAATTTTACATTTACAAAGAAGTTTTTCATTTTTTGAACTAGTGAATATTTCAGTCTTAGTTGCTATTTGTGATACATATTCATATTTAAACGTAATAGTAAAAAATTTTAAAAATATTCATTCTCTTTAAAAAAAAAAGGAATATGCACTTCAATTCGATTGTAAAATTTTTGAAGTGAAAACTTCTTTAGCGGCGTTGGGCACTTTTTGGTAGGGGAAAATCTTATGGGTTCGCGTCACCGACATGCTCCGACTGGCGCATGCGCAGAGTGCTGTTTGCTTTAGACACTTTTTGGATGGGTGAAATCTCGTGCTTTCGCGTCATCGCAATGCTTATAGCAGCATATCTGTAGTTATACAGCTGACGTATAGAGCTGTGAAAATCTTATAAGTGAAGTTGGATGGATTTAGTGAAAAGTTCAATGTGTATATACTGTGGATTGCTCGTTGCGATTCCGAGAATGGGCAATACATGTTTATGGTTGCCGTTTATATTTCGCCTAGAAAATCTATGAGACAGATACAACAATTTTTATTCGGAAATTTGATTTTTTCAAAGGAAGGTTCTGAAATACTCGAAAAAAGATTTGGCGAAAAATATGATAATGTACCGATGATTTTTAGTGGAGACTTCAATATTAACTTTGCAGATGATAAAAATCTACCACTAATTGAATTTCTAAATGAAACACTTAATTTAAATATGTCCAATGATCGAAAACTCAGTACTACAAAATATAAAGCGACGATCGATGCGGTTTTAACACACGCGATACTTAGATAAATTTGAATCAAACATTTTCCTTTCTTACTTTAGTTACCATAAGCCTATTGTATCTTTTTTAAGAACAAAATGAAATAATTGAAAGTACAAAAAGTCTAAGTATTGTTGAAATTAATAATGACAATGATGCAAACAATTAAAATAATGTTCAAAATCAAGTACATTGAAATTTAAGTAAGTACAAATACTATCCATAAATAATATGATTGTATATTAATTGTTATTTCAATTGAATTGTATTTATATTTTGCCATGATCTTGTACAGCCCGTAATATATTTGAATAATAAAAACCATATAAACATGCATTTAGTTGTTGCTCGGAGTGTCAATAGATGTGAAAACCAGATTGATGTTGATAATTTTAATTCAAACATTATGAAATTTTAAATTTTTATTCTAAAAGTTCTAAGTTTTCACTTCTAACGGCAGTTTCTATAACTGCCAATTTTTTAAAAAAATAAATTGCATAATTAACCATAAGTACAAATGATATTATTATTTATTATTGAATCTAAAACATTAGTTCAAAAATGTGTTTCTTTAATAAAATTAAAATTTCTAGAAGCATTGTGAAACTTACATCATCCTGAAAAAGAAAAAGGTACTACATGACTGTAAAAAAGTCAGAATTAAACCCCTCCCCTTTTTTGGTACTTAATGTGTTTACCGTTGAACAATTTCATCTATTCAAGAGACGGTGTCAAATGCCGCGATATGCAGCCAATAACAGAAAACGTACCCAATAATAACGATAACTACATTTAGTGACATTTTTTGTTTGAATTCTCAGAAGGTCTTTTCATTTGGCGAAATAGGTTGATGGTATATTACGTATGTACCTATTTTTCTTGTTGGTGATAAATAATTTTGTCTTTAACTTAATAGTTATTTTGATTTCCCAGAGTAATATATATATATATATATAAATACAGTCGCTCTCGATAATTCGAAGTTAGAGGGACCAATGAAAAACTTCTAATTATCTAGAGGGTAAGTAAAAACTTCCAAAAGACACGAAGTGAAATTTTTTTTTCTAACACAATTAAATTTTAAACTATGTAATAAAACAACAACTGCACAATATTACTTTAAGGTATTTTTATAAAGTACATATTATACAGTATAAATTTTGTACAGAAGTTAAAAGTCCTGTATTAAAGAATACATTTATATATAGTAATTCTCGAACAGGACTCTTTCACACTCCCCCACCAAATCTCTTCCACTCCTCAATAGAAAAAAATCGTTTCTCACCCGGTTCCCTCAGACACTGCTCCCAAGACTATTGGTTTTCCAAGATAGGGTCCAGTTCAGCCCATATCCTATCTGGTGCCTCATTCTACAAGTTACACATATGAGCCATAAATTGCCATGTCAGTAAGAAGCAAAAAAACACAATTTTACGCATCTCTTCTTCACAATAGCAGACCATCCTTTCTGAACACATATGTAGCAAGGCCACGTTTTAAATAAAAGATATGGACGGCTGACAATAAGTGCGACCAGAAATGTTCATTTGAAGAAGGAAAGCAATAAAAATGCCTTTTCGTACTTGTTGTCAGCCGTCAGGCCCTTTGATGACCCTTTGGTGGTCATCACAAGGGCTACGTTGAGAGACACGCAGAGACAATACAACACAAAACATGTAAGCTCCAATCTGTTTGCTACAGGTAAGTGTTCGAATTGTCTAGAGTTTTATAAGATAATTTTGAGTTATTGTATATTGTAGGCTGGCCAGCAATAGATTTTACTTCGAAATATCGAGTGTACCAAAACGTATCGTTTTAGTTTCGAAATATCGAGAACATATCCTTCGAATTAGCTGGAGAATCGTATTATCGAAGGTTTGAATTAGCGAGAGTCGACACACTCTCTCTCTCTTTCTCTCTCTCTATATATATATACTGATTAGGGGGGATTAGAATAACTATTAAGGTATCCGACTACGTTGAAAACGTCATTTTCGGTCAAAAATCGCGTTTTCTTTTTATTTTACCATTTGAAAATTCAAACAATTAGCTTTCTAAATCTGTTTTTGTTTTGTCTGTACGATAATTAGAAAAAAAGTTACAGGTGTTTAAAATATTATTACTGCTGTCAAAACATACCGGAAGTAATAAAATCGAAACAGGAAGTTGACTTCTAAACATGTTTTTTACCGCTAATTTTCGCTTTTTTTTAACACATCTTAAATTTAAAAACAATATCTGAGAATTTTTAAAACTATTTTATTGATTGGCAACAATTTAAATATTTTATTTTGACTTATGCGATTGGCAACATTTGTTTCTTATGACCTCACTTGTTTTTATTTTGGTTTGCGTCTTACAAATTTTGCTCTACATTTCTTCTAAAAACTTAACTTTTTTCACTTTAATTATATAGATTTTTTATTGTTTATTGCTCCTTGATATTCGGCTTTTTGTTTTACCTTACTATAATGGGAAACAAAAAAGTTAAATCAGCTTCTCGAAAGAGAAATTTTGCTGGTAATAGATTCACTAAACCAAAGCAAGTGGAAAGCATTCAAACTTGCAGTGAACAAAACTGAATTACTTGAAGGACTTTTCTCAGAACAATGAATGTTTAAATGGAACATTAAGAGGTAACAGAATATTTGACTTAAATATTTTGGCAAATGTATTTTCCAGTTTGTGTTGCTCCAAGTGTTTCGAGAAAAATATGTGTATGTATGAAAATTCTGTGTTTGGATTGGCCTCCAGTATAACAGTAAAATGTTCTAAATGCAATTTCATAGTCCCTTTTTCATCTACTGAAAAGCTGAACAAGCAAAGTGCCATAAATTTGCAATTTGTTTGTGGAATGCGAATAATTGGCAGAAAATATTCGTCTGCTAAAACCCTGTGTGCTACGCTGAATAGGCCATGTGTGACAAAAGGGGCATATAGACTATGTGAAAAAAAGCTCTTGGCTGCTGTTGCATCAACAGCTAAAGATGCCATGAAATATGCTGCTTTAGAAGTGAGAAACTTTACAAAAGATTCCAACACGGTAGTCGCAGAATGCGGAGTATCTGTTGATGGTACTTGGCAAAGAGAGAGAGAGAGAGAGAGAGAGACGTGGTCATTCATCCCTGAATGGTTGCGTTGCATTGTTATCTATTGACACAGGGAAGCTTCTGGATTTGGAGATAATGTCTACATTTTGCAGAATTTGCAACAGACTGAAGAGTTCTAAGAGTCCAGCTGGACATGCATGTTCTTGCAATCATATCAGATCTGCATCAAGCAAGGAATCAGTTGGTGCATATAGAATCTTTGAGCGTTCTTACCACGAGAAATCTCAAATATGTCCATTTCTATGGTGATGGTGATTCCCAAAGATACCTTGCAGTGAAAGATGTGTATGGTATGAACAGTGTCAACAAATATCAGTGTATAGGACACATCCAAAAAAGAGTAGGTAGCCGGCTAAGAAAGCTTTAAAAAAAAGCCTTGGTGAGAAAGGAAAATTCACCGATGTTATGATGGATAAAATACAAAATTACTACGGCATTGCCATTAGAAGTAACACTCGTAACATCGAGGCAATGCAAAGTGCTGCAATAGCCGCATTTTTTCATTGTTGCTCCAGCCGTGAAAAACCCATGCATGGACAGTGTCCAACCGGAGCTGATAGTCGGTGTGCGTATCAGCGATCTAAGGCAACCGACAAACAATTTTTAGAAAAAAGTGCAGGCCTTTCTATAAAACTTTTAAATGTTGTTAAAACTGAATACATGAAGTTATGTGACAAACAGTTGTTACAGAAGTGCCTCCACGGTAAAACGCAGAATGCAAATGAGTCGTTTAATAGCTGTTTGTGGCAAATTGTTCCAAAGGAAACCTTCATTGAGCTGAAAACATTTTCTTTGGGTGCCTATATTGCCTTTATTATTTTTAATAAAGGTTTCAATGGTTTGTTGGAGGTATTGAAAGCCCTTGGCATAAATGCGGGTTACTATACCCTGCGTGACTACAAATTTTTCGACATCATTCGAGACAGAGACTCAAAACGACATTCTTTACCTCGTTCAAAAACAGCCAGAAAAAAATAGGGCCCAAAAAAAGAAAAAATTTAACAAAATATCAAAGTCTGAAGGTGTAAAATATAAATCAGGAGAGTTTTAAGTATGTACTAGTCACAATTATTTAAAAATTGCATTTTTAAAGTTTAAATTCACTTTTCTCAAAACTATTTTTTTGTAAATTTCTTGGTATTTCCATATGTCATATCTAAAAAACCAATAGAGATACACACTTGCGTGAAATTTTACACAAATGTTATTAATAGTATTATATAGAGGTTGGACTACCAGCTAAGAAATTGAACAATTTTTAGTGATTTTATAGTTGGATTTCCTTATAAAAATATCGAAAATTTGAATGAAATTCATACTTTGTAACTTCGATTAACTATAACTTTTGATTAAAAAAAATAATTTAAAACTTGTAGTTCAACCTCTAGATATGTGTTTGAAAATTGTGCTGCGGCAATGTTTTTTGTAAAATATAAATTATTTTTAAAAATAGAGCCTTTGAAAAAATTTTAAAATTTAATTACAATTTCTTTAAAATTTTAAATTTTTGTAAATTATTATGTATATGTATTACTTATAACTGTATTTTTTATTATAGTGCATAAAAATAAAACTAAAAATGTAAAAATTTTCGTGATTTTTAGAAAATTTAAAAATAGGTCTCCGAACGTAGTCGGATACTTTAATGAATCGTCAAGAAGCATTCCATTTCATGCAATAGAGCTTCCGATTATTAAATTCGCAACTACAGAGAGAGAGAGAGGGCTGCGTTCTAACTACTAATATAAATTTTCGTATTTATATATAACCACTTTTCAAATTAAATTAGTTTTGTACGTTTAAACGCTTTGTAACGATTTATTACTGCAATCCGTTTTTTAAACAGTTTTTCGCAAGAAATCGCATGGGGAAATTATTTTTTATTGCTTATATCTATTTATTTATTTTTACATTAAACTTATGAAATATTTGTCCTCACAATTATTTTTTATTCAATGGGGCTGTAGACCTAGTTCATCCCCGGCGCCATATAGGCGGATATCAATCACCGCAGGTAATTTTGACATCCAGTTTCCTCTACAGAGGGAGGCACCTAAGCTCTGATGATGCGAACCTGTACTAGGGTTTAATTTTGTCGTGAGTATCAAGCCAAACAGACACTCTAGGGATCTTTTATATGCTGTATAATCATACGACATGGACGCTGTCGATTTTCTACATCATGAAAATCCATCGGCTTGGGCTAAGGTCGAACCCGCAACCTTGGGTGCAGAGGGCCAGCGACAAACCAACCCAGTCGGCATTCCTCACAAATATGAGCCTGTAAATATCAAATGATTGATGTTGCAGAATTCAATTAAAGTTTCGTATTTCTTACAACATAAAAAATGACGCAATGACATTTGTAAGCATTAAAAACAAAATATATTTAAATTAAAATGAAATAAATTACAGAAAATTTTATTTTTTATATGTATATTTAATAGGCTGTTAAAATAAATGACTTAGTTCAAGCAAGTGAGACTTTCCTTTTTTAAGATTCCTTCAAAACTATAATATCAGAAATAAGAATTCTTACCTTAATATGACGTCTGATAACAACAACTTTAGTAGAAGATTATTTTGAAAATAGCCAGAAAGACTTTGGCATGAATATAAATCTAAAATAATATAAGAAACTAATAAAAAAAATTTAAGTTAAAAATATTCTAAAGAGAAATGCTTTATTAAAAGCATTACATGTATTCCACTTCTAGATCTTTATAAGCACATTATTCTAATGTTCACTAATAAATTATTCATAGAGTTGTAAGTGTTTGATTAAAGGTTGAGTTGTTTGGGATATTCATTAAAGTTAAAATTGAATTTTCAAAAGCAACAGTTGATTGTTCTTTAAATTTATTTCACTCCGCAGTAAATAGAAGCAAACGATAAAACAAATATGTAAATTATTTAAGGTAATATTTTTTTTTTTTTTGCATATCATTTTTTGCATATATTTATAAGTCTTTTCACCTTGCACTTATTGCACCTATTTTTTTTCGAAATATGTTTGTACAAAGGAAATTAAAAAACCAGTATGAGAGAATTTCATTATTATAATATTTTTTTTATTCCCTGGCGAAACGTATTAAAGTTAAATATTTACTTTCACAATCGCTTCGAACAAATAATCTGAAAAGTTTATTTTCATAGTATGCATTTTTTCTGTATTATAACATAGATATAATAGCTTTTTTAAAATAGTTTTTTAAAATTAAATTTGATTAATCAATTTAATAAAATATTAATGTTTTAGGAGACAATTATGTTTATTGTTTCGATGGATACTTAGGAAACATTACCAAGTATGTTTCATTTTTTGAAAAATATTGAAATTTTTCCTTCTTGCTCATGATGAATATTCAAAATTTATCAGAAATTTTTAATTGAATATATAGTCGAATCTCGCTAATTCAAACCTTCGATAATACGGACCTCCCGATAATTCGAAGTATATGCTCAGTCCCTAGAAAAGCTCTTGATATTTCGAACTAAAAACAATACGTTTAGGTAAACTCAATATTTCAAAGAAAAATCTGTGGCTGGATAGACTACAACACGCTATAATTCGAAGTTATCTTATAAAAAACAGTGGTGTGTTCTTATAAAAACAGTTATCGTGTATAAACAGGTGGGAACAGTCCCGAAAACTCGGCACTCGATATCCCGACAGTCCGGTTAACTCAACCACACCCTTGCAGGTTGGAAAAAACCCTCTTGCTATTCATGCTATCGCACTTAATGAAAAAAATGTCGGGAAAGATGAAGACGTTAAAGAGGAGTACACAAAACAAACTCCAAAACATTACATAGTGATGGACTAAAGGCTATAGAAACTTCCATTTCAGTATTTTGAACAAGGTGCGTCGGTAATAGACTTACTGTTCCTTCGTCCTCTTCGTGATGAAGCAGCAAAACGCAGAGTGCAGTACGGAAAACGACAAGTCATTACGCATTTCTTTGGGGGGGGGGGGAATTATATAGCTATAGTTTATAGCTATAGCTATTTTCATTATAGCTATAGTTTTATGCCTTCATAAAGTAATTTTCTGAGGTGTGTATGATCAGATAAATTACTGCATATTATTCATTATTTTTTGTTTTCGTGTAGTAAGGCTCTAGACCAGTGGTCTTCAAACTGTGTTCCACGGAACCCTGGGTTCCCCAAGGCATACCCAGGGGTCTACGAGTCACAATAAAAAATAGAGAAGAAATAAATATGGTAATGGAAAGGGATTCACGTTCTCGATGAAATTTATATGTTTATAAGTACCTAAAGATCATCTTATTCATCAAAATTGAACATTTTATCTATATATAATAAATTACTTTTTTGCAACACTTTTAAACTTTATATATATATAATAAAAGAATATTAAAAAATTTTATCTTTATATGTAACTTCCTACTAGATTGTGAATATTCTATTTTGTTTACTATCTCGGTTATCCACGAGATAATTTTATACTCATTAGTTAGCACAGTGTATTTTAATGCCATTCAGAACATTGTGTTTAACTGAAAAAATATTTCTCAACGTAAGTGGCTACTAAAACGAGTATAAAACAAATTAAACTCAGAATATGTAATGCGATTGCATTTAATTTCAATAGACCTAGATTTTGAGTTTGTATAAAATATTAGCATATATGCCAGCTACTAAATATAATGCATGGATAGGTAACATTTGGATCCCAATTAATACTATTTAGGAGTAAATTATATTTAAAAAATTATATTAGAATTTTTTAATAAAAATGCAGTATTTTTCTTTAAGTGTCTTTACGTAAATGCCAAAACATTTTGATCTACTTTAAATATTATTTGAGATATATTCTTCTAAGTATGTGTATAGAATGGGTTCTACGAAAACACTTTCTAGTTCTAGGAGTTCCACAAAAGCAACTTAAGTTCTGGGGTTCCGTGAGCTGAAAAAGTTTGAATACCTATACCTTCATGAAGTACGTTCTTTTCCTTTGTTTTAAGGGTATTCCGGAAGTTTATTTTCTGTTGTATTCTGTCAAGCAACAATACATACAAGGGCAGTGCATATTTTCTGAGGAAAACTCGAAACTTATTCCTTTTAATCCCATTCTCGATAACACGACGTTTCACAGACTCGTCCAACATGCGGTCTATATTAGGCCGAGTTTCGGGACTCTCTACTGTAAGCTGTATGGTGGAAAGGTTCCACCAGAAGAATTCAATAGCAAGCACGTGGTCTGAAACGTTTCAAACGCGCTTATTTACTTTGTCATATATTGAAAGTAATATAATCCAACGCTAAGAGACCATCAAAACGTGTCGTTAAAGACATTCTTTGGAAGATGGAGTATATGGGTCTAACACAAAGCGTGTTTTGTCAGCTGTGAGAAGATATTTATTGCTTTGGCTCTAAACACACATCTGGGTTTTCCTGTGTTTAGTTGCCATCGGGGTACTTTACACGCGATGTCAAATGCCCCAAGTGTGAATACTGTACGCTTCTTTGACACTTTTTATCTTTATCGTGGATACTTACATAGAACAGACATACTTATTCGAATGAAAATGGCTAAAGTGACTCTCTTTTGCACACATCTTAGATTAGAAAACAAATTCTGGACTTTGAGGGAAAGACACAAAATTTAACTCTACCTGATTTTGTTACTGAATGCGGAAGAATTTTTTAAAAAGTGAAAAAGAATACACAACGGTTTTTATATCAAAATTGTTAATAGGATCAGGATTTCGATGACACTAAAGTTACACTGACGGAGAATGAGTGAGTGAATATTAACGTCGGACGCTTTTGGCGACGGACCTTGTATTTTGAACCATGGTCAAGTGACGACATTGACGGAGACAGAAGCAAGGAAAAAGTTGCTGGGTATGTCTCCTGAAATTAAAAGATACGTGAAAGAGATTAGAGATTTTTTGGAGGTCACTTAATAACGATTGACCAATTTTTAAAACAATTTGAAGCCTTTTTTATTGACTTAAATTTAAAATTTCTTGGGAAATTTCCAAAACATGAAGATATGTATTCATTGTGTATCATCAAAATCATAGAAACTGTAGCGGTGGAATCTATATAAGCCAGTAACAGCCTCCAGAATGAAGTGATCATTTTTTTCCAGTGGTATGTTACGTGCTTACGAATCAGAAGGTACCGAGTTTTATCCATCTCGGAATTGTATAATTCAGTTTTCTTCACTGCTCAATCTTCCCAATAGTATGTAGTGAAGTGGTCGGAATGTCATGAGTCCTAGTGCCACAAAAGAAAAGCATGTTGAAGAGCTGGTGCACGTGTTAGGTTGTCGAGGCTCAAAATCTTCCTATTGACTTTGTGTGGAAGTTAGTAGAAAGGGTGTCACTGAGGTTCGAAATTACGAGGTCCGTTGCCAATAACCCTCACATTTCATCAGAATGCAACGTTAATAAACACTCCCTCTCATCCACCTACTTATAGTACAACCTTTTTGTGAGAGAACATTTTGTACTTGGTTGCAGTACGAAAGCAATCAATAAGTTCATATAAAACTGTTAGTTTTTGAAGAATTTATTTACATATATTTGGGATTTTATTTATAGATAATTTGAAGTTATCTAAATCAAGCTCTGTGTACCTTTCTATCCACATTTTTATAATAAATGTGTTTTTTACAGGTAACTCTTTACTTAAATATGCTATAATACTGGAGACATGACTACATTCAGGGAATTTACTTTGCGTAAAAAATTCTCACTCTAATATACTTTAAATATATTCTATTTTATATGTATTTTTTTTTTATAAAACATAATTCAACATTTCACATTCCAGCTCCAAATACCACTGCAATCTCCTACAAAAAATAAAGATCATTAATTTTTTTAAAGCAGTGAAAAGTTGAAAAAAAAATCCTAAGCTCCTTGACCATATATCCGGGATAAGTTATGTGGCCGCAGTAGCCTAGTGGTCAAGGTAACGGGCTCTTGGCCGGTTTGCCATGAGTTCGAGCCTAGTGCCGCTGAGGTCCCATCATGCAGAGGGGGCTGACGTTAAATATGACGAAACTCAAACGTTCTCCCGTTGGTGAGGTGTAGAAATTAGGAGAGAGGGTTGCCATCTCTGGGTCGCCCTGTCACTTGACCATGGTTCAAAATTACGAGGTCCGTTGGCAAAAGCCTCATGTAGCTGAATAGGGTGACGTTTATATTTCACTATATAAGTTAAAATTTAAGTTTATAAAGAATGTTTAGTTACTTACTATTTGCATATTTGTATCTATACAAATAAATAAATTAAAGTGTCTGTTTGTAATTTCAAATTAGCAGCTTTTTACTAAATGCATTTAAAGGTTTAGTGGTTAGCGACGCTGACTGCTGTGCCGTAGGGCCTGGGTTCGAATTCTGGAGAAGGCATGGATGTTTATAATGTATAGTGCCTTCGCGGCATGGGGGTACTCTCTAAATAGCCGTCGAGCCGCAAGTCCTCTCGTGAGGTTGATGGAAGGGGAAGAGAGGTGGGAGGCCCTGACCACTACCAGGGTGTTATCCCTCAAATTGGGGTGGAACCGAGCCAAATCGTACTGTCACCTGCATGGTGCTCAAGCTTCGGCTAACGACAGGCGTACAATCTAGCCCGATGCCATGAGGAATTTCGTGGGCCTCGATCTGACTACGTCAGACAGGTGGCATTAGTAACAATAACAACAACAAAAACAAGGTTATATACGGTACTTATATCAAAAAATCAATTTTTAAACTTTTTGTCTGTCTTTCTGTCTGTTTGTTCCTGCTAATCTCGGAAACGGCTGGTCCGATTTTAATTATCTTTCACCAATACAAAGCTACATTATCAGCGAGTAACATAAGGTATATTTATCTCCATATTCCTACGGGAACTATGTGGGTAAAACCGTGGGGCGTTGCTTACTCCCCGCCAAGTTGGCGCAAAATTATGCATTTGGTCAATAAAGGAAATTTTAATAAAAATCTATCGAACTACAAGGACTGTAATAATGGAATTTGGTTTACATTTTTTCTTTTTTTTTTTTAATTGAAATCCGCTAAGAACAGTTTTGGAGACTGAATTACGGGAGGGGGGGGGGAGAATATTGATAAGAAAATTTTGTTTTTGCTCTATTAGATTTAGATTTGAAATTAGGCTTCCATGTTTATTTTATGGAGCAGACAGAGATCCACCTAAAATTGGTTTTGCGAAAATTCACTTGGTTATAGGTTTACGAAAGTGCAAAACATCATTCTATACTCAATTTTAGAGATTATTAGATAATACAAATTAGTAGTTCTGTCCTTTTTTTTTATCAAGAAGCGAGAGTTACAGGTATATAAGTATATTTTTCAATACAATCGAATTCTTAATGCTAGGACTTAGTATCAATATTTATATATATAAACCAGTATTTATTTATAAAACATCATGAAATACCAGCGAAGCGGTGGGGTAACGGCTAGTGACATATAAAATCAATTATAAAATGGTTCAATCTAAAAGTAATTTATTCTAAGCGAAATTCGAAAGAGAAAGTTTCTTTCAAGCATATTCGATCCCTTCATTAATTTTTCTCCAACCCTAATCATCTCGGAACATCATTTACAACTTAAATCCCATTTGTTCTGGGGCTCGATGATTACTTTGTAATTTGTTCGAAAAGTACTTTGTGCAATTGCGATTTTCTCATCGATCACGTAATTGTATCTTGTAGAGCCGACCGATTTGAAACCCGCATGGAATTAAGCCTAACATTTATCACACTGAACGAGTCGCTCTATTTCAACTGTCAGATTCTTTTCGAATATCTAGTGTAAGATATTCGATTATCAATACACTGCCTTTATGCATGTGAATACTTACTTGTTTTTCTTTGTTGTGTAAGAATTATTTTG